>NW_026507221.1:0-15434 GCF_026875155.1 Cherax quadricarinatus
CTAAGGGCCCTGAAAACTGCACTCCTAGAAAAAGAAGAATTATGGGATATGATTGAGGTTTAAAAGTGGAAGACAGGAATAAATAAAAGGGATGTAAATATGTGCTTGAAAATATCTAGCCCTAGACAGGACTCGCAGCAAAGGTTTTAAGTTGGAAAAATTCAGATTCAGGAGGGATATAGGAAAGTACTGGTTTTGGTAATGATTTTGGGATGAGTGGAACAAACACCCAAGTACCGTTTTATAGAGGCCAGAACGTTGTGTAGCTTTAAAATAGGTTGGATAAATACAGATAGAATTTTGTGGGTGGGTGTGAGGTTGGACCTGATAGCATTGTGCTAACAGGTCGGTTGCCGTGTTCCTCCCTTAAGTCAATGTGACCTGACCTGACTAGGTTGGTGCATTGGCCTTAAGCCGGTAGGGACTTGGACCTGCCTCGTCATGGGCCAGTAGGCCTTCTGCAGTGTTTTCCATCGTTCTTATGTTCATATGTTCTTAAGACACACTACAGTCTTACTAGGCACAATGAACCGTCTAACAAGACACACTACTGTCTTACTAGACACACTACAGTCTTACAAGGCACAATACAGTCTTACAAGACACACTACTGTCTTACAAGACACACTACAGTCTTACAAAACACATTCTAGTCTTACAAGACACACCACACTCTTACAAGGCACACAACAGTCTAACAAGAACCACCTACTCTACTGTCTTAGACGACACAACTACAGTGTTTACAAAGACACACTACACAGTCTTGCAGACACGACTACTACTGTCCCTTAAAAGACACACTACAGTCTTACTAGACACACGTGTAAGACTTACAAGACACACTAACTGTCATACAAGACACATCTAGAGTCTTACAAGACACACTACAGTCTTACAAGATACACTACAGTCTTGCAAGACACACTTGAGTCTTACAAGAGACACTACAATCCTATAAAACACAGTCTAGTCTTACAGACGCACTGCAGTCTTACAAAACACAAATACAGTCTATACAAGACACACTAGAATGTTCAAAACTAAAACCCACTGAAAGTCTTGTAAGAACACACTACCGTCTTACAGACGCACTACAGTCTTACAAGGCCACAATACTGTTCTTACAAGACACACTAACTGTCCTTACAAGACAACTAGAGTCTTCCAAAACACATTACTGTCTTACTAGACACACTAACGTCCTTACAGGGCAGCAATACAGTCTTACAAGACAACTAACTGTCTTACAAGACACACTACAGTCATACAAAACACTCTAGGTCCTTACAAGACACACACAGTCCTTACAAGGCACACAACAGCCTTACAAGACTCCACTACTGTCCTTAGAAGACACACTACTCTTGACTAGACAAGACAACAGTCTTACACGACACACTACAGTATTATAAAAACACAGTCAAGTCTTACAAAACGCACTATAGCCTCATAAGAAACAATACAGTCATACAAGACACACTGCAGTATACAAAACAAACTGAAGTCTTACAAGACACACTTACTGTCTTACTATACACACTACAGTCTCACAAAACACCCTACAGTCAATAACAAGAGTATTCTACATCTTACAAAATCCAACAGTCTAGACTTACAAGACACACACAGTCTTACAATGCACACTTACGTCTTACAAGACACACTACAGTCTACAAGACACACTACAGTCCCTTATAACAAGACACTTATAGTCCTACAAGACACACAACAGTCTTACAAGACACACTACAGTCTTACAAGACACACTAACAGTCTTACCAGACACAACTGCCAGTATTACAAGACAAACTGCAGATTTTTAAGACAACTACAGTCTTACAAAACACACTGCAGTCATTAACAAGACACATGACTGCAGACACACTACTGTCTTACAAGACAGACTTGCAGTCTTACAAGAACACACTACAGTCTTACAAGACACACTACTGTCTCACAAGACACAACTACAGTCTTACAAGACACACTACTGTCTTTAATCTAGACACCCTACAGACTTTACAAGATACACTACAGTCTTACAAAACTACAAGTCTAGTCTTTAAAGTCACACTTTCAGTCTTACAAGGCACACTAACAGTCTTCAAGACACTCTACAGTATTTCAAGACACACCTAGCAGTCGCTTGCAAGACATAGTGCAGACTTGCAAGACACACTGCATCTTATACAAGACCACACTTAAGTCATACAAGACACACTGCTGTCTTACTATACACAACTGCAGTCTTACAAGACACACTACAGTCACACAAGACACACTGCATTCCTACAAGCACCCTACAGTCTTACAAAGACACACTGTAGTCTTACAAGACAAACTAACTGTCTTAAACAAGGACCACTAACATCTTACAAGCCACACTACAGTCTTAACAAGACAACACACAGTCTTACAAGAGACATTGAAGTCTTACAGACAGCACTCACTAGTCTTACAAGACCTACAGTCTACAGAGAAGACACTGAAGTCTTACAAGACACACTGCAGTCTTACAGACACAATACTGTTATTACAAGATACACTGCAGTCTTGCAAGACAACACTACAGTGCTTACAAGACACAAGTCTTGCACGACAACGCTAACAGTCTTACAAGACACACTGCACAGTCTTACCAAGACACACTACAGTCTAGAAGACTCACTACAGTCTTAGCCAAGACACACTACTGTCGTTACATGACACACTACAGATTTTACAAGACACACCTGCTGGTCTTACTAGACACACTCAGTCTTACAGACACACTAGAGGTCTTTACAAAACACAGTCTAGTCTAACAAAACACACTACAGTCTTACAATACACACTGCAGTAAAACAAGACAATCTGGCAGTTTTATAAAAGACACACTAACAGTCTTACAAAACACACTGGCATACTTACAAGGACACATGACTTGCAAGACACAACTACGTCTACAAGACAGACCTGCAGTCTTTCAAGACACACTATCAACTTACAGACACACTGGAGTCTTACAAGACACACACTGCAGTCTTACAAGACAGACTGCTGTCTTACAAGACACACTACAGTCTTACAAGACACACTACTGTCTCACAAGACACACTACAGTCTTAAAAGACACACTACTGTCTTACTAGACACACTACAGTCTTACAAAACACAGTCTAGTCTTTACAAGACACACTTCAGTCTTACAAGGCACACTACAGTCTTATAAGACACACTGTAGTCTTACAAGACGCACTACAGTCTTAGAAGACACATTGTAGTCTTACAAGACACTCTACAGTCTTACAAGACATACTACAGTCTTTCAAGACACTCTACAGTATTACAAGATACACTGCAGTCTTGCAAGACATAGTGCAGTCTTCAAGACAAACAGCAGTCTTTCAAGACACACTTTAAGTCTTACAAGACACACTGCTGTCTTACAAATACACAAACAGACTTACAAGACGCACTACTAGTCCCCTCACAAGGACACACTGCAGTCTTACAAGCACCCTACAGTCTTACAGAGACCCACAGTATCGATACCAAGACAAACTACTAGCTTACAAACGCACTACATCTTCAAGGCACACTACAGTCTTACAAGACACAGCTACAGTCTTACAAGAGACACTGAAGTCTTACAAGACACACTACAGTCTTACCAAGCCACACGACAGTCTTACAAGAAACACTGAAGACTACAAGACACTGCAGTCTTACAAGACACAAACTGTATTACAATCACACCGCCATCTTGCAAGACACCTACAGTCTTACAAGACACAATCTTGCAAGAAACGCTAACAGTCTTTCAAACACACTGCCAGTCTTACAAGACACACCTACAGTCTTACAAGACTCAAAACAGTCTTACAAGAAACACTACTGTCCTTAGCATACACCTACAGTTTTACAAGACACACTGCTGTCATACTAGACACACTATAGTCTTACAAGACACACTAAGTCTTACAAAACACAGTCCCTAGTCTTACAAGACACACTACCAGTCTTACAAGACCACTTGCAGTATTACAAGACAAACTGCAGTTTTTTACGACACACTACATCTTACAAAACACTCTGCAGTCTTACAAGACACATGACTTGCAAGACACACTACAGTCTTACAAGACAACTGCAGTCTTACAAGACACACTACAGTCTTACAAGACACACTAACTGTCCTCAAAACACACTACAGTCTTACAAGACAACACTACGTCTACTAGAAACGCACCTACAGAAATTAACAATATACACTACATTCCTTACAAAACACAGTCTAGACTTTAAAAGTCACACTTCAGTCTACCAAGGCACACTACATCTTACAAGACCACACTACAGTCTTACAAGACACACTAACAGTCTTACACGACACATCTACAGTCAACAAAGACACACTGTAGTCTTACAAGACACACTACAGTCTTACAAGACGCACTGTAGTCTTACAAGACACCCTACAGTTTTACAAGACATACTACAGTCTTTCAAGACACTCTACAGTATTACAAGACACACTGCAGTCTTGCAAGACATAGTGCAGTCTTACAAGACACACTGCAGTCTTACAAAACACTCTGCAGTCTTACAAGACACACTACAGTCTCACAAGACACACTTCAGTCTTACAAGCACCCTACAGTCTTACAAGACACACTGTAGTCTTACAAGACAAACTACTGGTCATACAAGACGCACTACAGTCTTACAAGGCACACTACAGTCTTACAAGACACACTACAGTCTTACAAGAGACACTGAAGTCTTACAAGACACATTGCAGTCTTACAAGACACAATACTGTATTACAAGACAAACTGCAGTCTTGCAAGACACACTGCAGTCTTACAAGACACACTACAGTCTTACAAGACTCACTACAGTCATACAAGAAACACTACTGTCTTCCATGACACACAAACAGTTTTCAAGACACACTGCTTTCTTACTAGACACACTACAGTCTTACAAGACACACTAAAGTCTTACAAAACACATTCTAGTCTTACAAGACACACTACAATTCTGACAAGATCACACTGCAGTATACAAGAAAACTGCAGTTTTTCAAGACACACTACAGTCCTTACAAAACACCCTGCAATCTAACCAAGACACCATGACTTGCAGACACACTAGAGTCTTAACAAGACTGACTGCAGTCTTACAAGACACACTACAGTCTTACAAGACACACTACTGTCTCACAAGACCACACTACAGTCTTACAAGACACACTACTGTCTTACTAGGCACACTACAGGATTGACAAACACACTACAGTCTTACAAAACCAGTCTAGTCTTTCAAGACACACTTCAGTCTTACAAGGCACACTACAGTCTTACAAGACACACTACAGTCTTACAAGACACAATTCAGTCTTACAAGACACACTACAGTCTTACAAGACACACTGTAGTCTTACAAGACACACTACAGTCTTACAAGACACACTGTAGTCCTAAAAGACACACTACAGTCTTACAAGACATACTACAGTCTTTCAAGACACTCTACAGTATTACAAGACACACTGCAGTCTTGCAAACATAGTGCAGGTCTTGCAATACCACACTGCATCTTTACAAAGACACATTAAGTCTTACAAGACACACTGCAGTCTTACTATACACACTGCAGTCTTACAAGACACATTACAGTCTCACAAGACACACTGCAGTCTTACCAGCACCCTATAGTCTTACAAGACACACTGTAGTCTTACAAGACAAACTACTGTCTTACAAGACGCACTACAGTCTTACAAGGCACACTACAGTCTTACAAGGACACACTACAGCCTACAAGAGACAACTGAAGTCTTTACAAGACACAACTACAGTCTAATACAAGACACACTACAGTCTTAACAAGAGACACGAAGTCTTACAAGACACACTGCAGTCAGACAAGACACAATCTGTTTACAAGATACACTGCAGTCTTGCAAGACAAACTACAGTCTTACAAGACACAAGTCTTGCAAGACACGCTACAGTCTTACAAGACACACTGCAGTCTTACAAGACACACTACTGTCTTAGAAGACTCACTACAGTCTTACAAGAAACACGACTGTCATAGCATGACATCACACAGTTATTTACAAGACACACAGCTGGTCGTTACTAGACACACTACAGTCTTACGAGACACACTAGAGTCTTACAAAACACCACAGTCTATCGTAACAAGAACACACTACAGTCTTCAAGACACACTACTGCAGGTTATTACAAGACAAACTGAGTTTTTAAGACACACTACCAGTCTTCACAAAACACACTGGCAGTCTTACAAACTCATGACTTGCAAGACACCACAGTCTTACAAGACAACTGCAGTCTTACAAGACACACTACAATCTTACAAGACACACTACAGTCTAACAAACACAGCAACTGTCCTTACTAGACACACCACTACAACTTACAAAGACACTACAGTCTTACAAAACACCAGTCTAGTCTTACAAGTCATCACTTCAGTCTTACAAGGCGCACTACAGTCTTACAAGACTCTACAGTCTTACAAGACACACTACAGTCTTACAAGACACACTACAGTCTTACAAGACACACTGTAGTCTTACAAGACACACTACAGTCTTACAAGACACTCTGTAGTCTTACAAGACACACTACAGTCTTACAAGACATACTACAGTATTTCAAGACACTCTACAGTATTACAAGACACACTGCAGTCTTACAAGACACACTACAGTCTTACAAGACACACTGCAGTCTTACAAAACACACTGCAGTCTTACAAGACACACTACAGTCTCACAAGACACACTGCCTTCTTACAAGCACCCTACAGTCTTACAAGACACACTGTAGTCCTACAAGACACACTACAGTCTTACAAGAGCACACTGTAGGTCCTTACAAGACACACTACAGTCTTACAAGACATACTACAGTCTTTCAAGACACTCTACAGTATTACAAGACACACTGCCGTCTTGCAAGACATACTGCAGTCTTGCAAGACACACTACAGTCTCACAAGACACACTGCAGTCTTACAAGCACCCTACAGTCTTACAAGACAAACTGTAGTCTTAAAAGACAAACCTCTGTCCTGATACAAACTCACTACAGTCTTACAAGACACACTACAGTCTTACAAGACACATTGTAGTCCTACAAGACACACTACAGTCTTACAAGACACACTACAGTCTTACAAGACACACTTCAGTCTTTCTTACAAGACACACTGCAGTCTTGCAAGACACAAGTCTTGCAAGACACACTACTCTCTTACAAGACACACTACAGTCTTACAAGACACACTACAGTCTTACAAGACACACTACAGTCTTACAAGACACACTACAGTCTTACAAGAGACACTACTCTCTCACTAGACACACTACAGTCTTTCAAGACACACTACAGTAATACAAATCACAGTCTAAGTCTTACCAGACGCACTAAAGCTTACAAGGCATACTACAGTCTTACAAGACACACTACAGTCCTTGCAAACACACTACAGTCTTACAAAACACGAGTTTAGTCTTAAAAGACGCACAACAGTCCTTACAAGGACGCTACAGTTCTTAAAGACACACTACAAGTCTTACAAGACAGCAATGCATCTTACAAAACACAGTCTGGATCTTGCCAAGACACACTGTAGTCTCCACAACACACAATACAGTCTTACAAGACACACTGCGTATTACAAAACACACTGCAGTCTCACAAACAGACTAAAGTCTACAAGACACACTACTCCTCTTACTAGCTACCCTAACAAGTCTTACAAGACACACTACAGTCTTACAAGAACACTCATTCTTACAAGACACACTACAGTCCTTTAAAGACACACTAAGACTTACAAGACACACTACAGTCTTACAAGACACCCAAAGTCTTACAAATACTCACTATACAGTCTTACAAGACCACACTACAGTCTTACAAGACACCCCTAACAGTTTTACAAGACACACTACAGTCTTACAAGACACTGCAGTCTTGCAATACACACTACATGCTAACAGGACATCACTACACTCTTACAAGACAAACACAGTCTTACAAGACACACTACTGTCTTACAGACACACAACAATCTACAAGACAACACTCCAGTCTTGCAAACCACAGTTTAGTCTTACAAGACCACACTACAGTCTACAATGCACACTAAGCTTACAAGACAACACTAACAGTCCTTACAAGACACCACTACAGTCTTAAAAGACACAACTACAGTCTTACTAGCACACTACAGTCTTACAAGACACACTACAGTCCTTATTAAAAACACAGTCTAGTCTTACAAAACACAACTACAGTCTACAAGGCACACTACAGTCTTACAAGAACACTACAGTCCTACAAGACACACGACGTCTTACAAGGCACACTACAGTCTTACAATACACACTACAGTCTTAGAAGATACCCCTACAGTCTTCAAGACACACTACTGTCTTACAAGGCACTCTACAGTCTTATAAAAACCAGTCTAGTCCTTACAAGACGCACTGCAGTCTTACAAAACACAATACAGCTTACAAGGACACACTAGAATGTTTACAAAACACACTGCAATCTTGCAAGACACACTAACAGTCTTACAAGACACACTACAGTCTTACCAAGGCACAAATACAGTCTACAAAACCACCTACTGTCTTACTAGACACACACAGTGCTTTACAAGGCACAATACAGTCATACCAGACACAACTTACTGTCTTACAAACCACACTACAGTCTTACAAAACACATTCTAGTCTTACAAGACACACCACACTCTTACAAGGCACACAACAGTCTTACAAGACTCACTACTGTCTTAGAAGACACACTACAGTGTTACAAGACACACTACAGTCTTGCAAGACACACTACTGTCTTAAAGACACACTACAGTCTTACAAGACACACTGTAGTCTTACAAGACACACTACTGTCTTACAAGACACACTAGAGTCTTACAAGACACACTACAGTCTTACAAGATACACTACAGTCTTGCAAGACACACTTGAGTCTTACAAGAGACACTACAATCCTATAAAACACAGTCTAGTCTTACAAGACGCACTGCAGTCTTACAAAACACAATACAGTCTTACAAGACACACTAGAATGTTACAAAACACACTGCAATACTTGTAAGAACCACTACCAGTCTTAACTAGCCCACTACAGTCTTACAAGGCACAATACAGTCTTACAAAGACACACTGACTGTCTTACAAGACACACTAGAGTTCTTACAAGACACATTACTGTCTTACTAGACAAACACTACAGTCTTACAGGCACCACAGCAGTCCTTTTACAGACACACTACTGTCTTACAAGACACACTACATTCTTACAAAACACATTCTAGTCTTACAAGACACACCACAGTCTTACAAGGCACAACAACAGCCTTACAAGACCACCTACTGTCTTAGAAGACACACTACTCTTACTAGAACACACAAATTCTTACAAGACACACTATCAAGTATTATAAAAACACAGTCTAGTCTACAAGACGCACTATAGCCTCAAAGACACAAACAGTCTTACAAGACACACTGCAGTATTACAAAACAAACTGAAGTTCTTACAAACACACTACTGTCTTACTAATACAAACTACGTCTCACAAGAACACAACTACAGTCTTACAAATAACTAACAGTCATAACAAAACACAGTCTATAGTCTTTACAAGACACACGAACAAGTCTTACAAGGTGCACACTACCTGTCTTATCAAGACACACTTACAGTCTTACAAGACACACTACAGTCTTACAAGACACATTAAATCCTACAAAGAAACAACTACAGTCTTACAAGAGCACACTACAGTCATACAAGCACACTACTTTACATCCTTTACAAGACACACTGCAGTATTACAAGACAAGACTGCAGGTTTTTAAGACACACTACAAGTCTTACGAAAACACACTGCAGGGTACTTACAAGACACATGACTTGCAAGACACACTACAGTCAAACAAACAGACTGCAGTCTTAAAGAAACACTACAGTCTTACATACAAGACACACACTGTCTCACAAGACACACTTACAGTCCTTACAAGACACACTACTGTCTTACAAGACACACAACAGAGACTTACAAGATACACTACCGTCTTACAAAACACAGTCCCAAGTCTTTAAAAGTCACACTTCAGTCTTACAAGGCACACTACAGTCTTACAAGACACTCTACAGTATTACAGACACAACTGCAGTCTTGCAAGACAAGTCAGCCTGCAAACACACATGCAGTCTTACAAGACACACTTAAGTCTTACAAGACTCACTGCATCTTAACTATACACCACTGCGTCTTTACAATACACCCTACAGTCCACAGACACAACTGCAGTCTTACCAAGCAACCCATACAGTCCTTACAGACACACTGTATCTTACAAGACAAACTACTGTTCCTTACAAAGACGCACACAGTCTTACAAAGGCACACTACAGTCTTACAAGACACACTACAGTCTTACAAGAGACATTGACAGTCTTACCAGACACACGACAACAGTGCTTACAAGACACTACAGTCTTACAAGAGACACTGAAGTCTTACAAGACACACTGCCGCTTACAAGACACAATACTGAATACAAACCACAGCGTCTTGCAAGACACACTACAGTCTTACAAGACACAAGTCTTGCAAGACACGCTACAGTCTTACAAGACACACTGCAGTCTTACAAGACACACTACAGTCTTAGAAGACTCACTACAGTCTTAACAAGAAACAGCTACAGTTCTTATCATTACACACAACAGTTTTACAAGACACACTGCTGGTCTACTAGACACACGACGTACTTACGAGACACACTAGAGTCTTACAAAACACAGTCTAGTCTAACAAGACACACTACAGTCTTACAAGACACACTGCAGTAATACAAGACAATCTGCAGTTTTTAAGACACACTACAGTCTTACAAAACCCACTGCACTGGCAGTACTTACAATACACAGACTGCAAGACACACTACAGTCTTACAAGACAGACTGCAGTCTTACAAGACACACTACAGTCTTACAAGACACACTGGAGTCTTACAAGACACACTGCAGTCTTACAAGACAGACTGCTGTCTTACAAGACACACTACAGTCTTACAAGACACACTACTGTCTCACAAGACACACTACAGTCTTAAAAGACACACTACTGTCTTACTAGACACCCTCACAGTCTTACAAAACAGCAGTCTAGTTCGTTACAAGACACACTTCAGTCTTACAAGGCACACAAACAGTCCATATAAGACACACTGTAAGTCTTAGCAAGACCACGTAAAGTACTTAGAAACACATATGGTAGACTATACAAGACACTCTAGCAGTCTTATAAGACATACTACAGTCCCTTTCCCAAGCACTCTACAGTATTACTAGATACACAGCAGTCATGCAAGACTAGTGCAGTCTTGCAAGACAAACGCAGTCTTTCAAGACACACTTAAGTCTTACAAGACACACGATAGCAGTCTTACAATACACAAAGCAGTCTTACAAGAGCACTACAGTTCTCACAAGACACCTGCAGTCTTACAAGCACCGACAGTCCTTACAAGACACACTGTAGTCATACACGACAAACTACTGACTTACAAGACGCACTACAGTCTTACAAGGCACACTAACAGTCTTACAAGACACACTTACAGGCTTAGCAGAGAGACACTGAATTCTTACAAGACCACACTACAGTCTTTACAAGACACACTACCGTCTTACAAGAGACACTGAAAGGTCTAACAAGACACTGCCGTCCTACAAGACACAATAACGTATTAACAAGACACACGCAGTCCTTGCAAGACTCTCTACAGTCTTGACAAGACCACGTCTTTGTTTGCAAGAAAACGCTAACAGACTTAAAAGACACAGTCTGCAGGTCTTACAAGACACACTACAGTCTACGTTACAAGACGCAAAACAGTCTTACAAGAAACACTACTGTCCTACCTGACACACTACAGTTTTTACCAGACACACTGCAGTCTTACTAGACACACACAGTCTTACAAGACACACAGAGTCCTTACATAAACACAGTCTAGTCTTACAATACACCTAAACAAGGTCGTACAAGACACACGCAGAATAACAAACAAACAGAAGCTTTTAAGAGACACACTACATCTTACAAACACACTCCAGTCTTACAAGACCACAGACGTTGCAGGACACACTACAGTCTTTACAAGACAGACTGCAGTCTTACAAGACACACTACATTCTTACAAGAACACACTACTGTCCAGCAGAAGACACACTACAGTCTTACAAGACAACACAACTGTCTTACAAGACGCATCTACAGACTTACAAGATACACTACAGTCTAGTAACTAAACACAGACTATTCTTTAAAAAGTCACACTTCAGTCTTACAAGGCACACAACAAGACATTACAAGACACACAACAAGTCTTATAACAAGACACACTACATTCTTACAAGACACATCTACAGTCTTACAAATACACACTGTAAGTCTTCCAATACACACTACAGTCTTACAAGACGCACTGTAGTCTTACAAGACACACTACAGTTTTAGCAAGACATACTAACATCTTTCAAGACACTCTACATTATTACAAGACACACGCAGTCTGCAAGACAAGTGCAGTCTTACAAGACACACTGCAGTCTTACAAAACACTCTGCAGTCTTACAAGACACACTACAGTCTCACAAGACACACTTCAGTCTTACAAGCACCCTACAGTCTTACGAAGCACACTGGTAGTCTTACAAGACAAACCTACTGTCTTAAACAAGACGCACTACAGTCTTAACAAGGCACACTACAGTCTTACAAGACACACTACCTCCTTCCAAGATACACTGAAGTCTACAAGACACATTGCAGTTTAACAAGACACAATACTGTATTTACACTACAAACTGCAGTCCTTGCAAGACACACTCTACAGTCCTTACAAGACACAGTCTTGCAAGAGCATGCCTACAGTCTTACAAGACACACTGCAGTCTTACTAAGACACACTAACAGTTTCTTACAAAGACCACTACAGTCCCATACAAGAAAACACAGACTGTCCTTTCCATGACACACTACAGTTTTACAAGACACACTGCTGTCTACTAGACACACTAAACAGTCTTACAAGACACACAAGTCTTTGAAACACATTCTAGTCTTACAAGACACACTGCAGTCTTACAAGACACACTGCAGTATTACAAGACAACTGGCAGTTTCCAAGACACACTAAGTCTTCCAAAACACACTGCAATCTTACAAGACACATGACTTGCAAGACACACTACAGTCTTTACAAGACGACACATCTTTACAATACACCATCATTACATTCTTACAAGACCACACTACTTACTCACAAAGACACACTACAGTCCTTACAAGACACACACTGTCTTACTAGACACACTACAGACTTACAAGACACTACAGACTTACAAGACACACTGTAGTCCTACAAACACACTAACAGTCTACAAGACATACTACAGTCTTTTCAAGACACTCTACGTATTACAAGACACACTGCAGTCTTGCAAGACAAGTGCCGTTCTTGCAAGACACAACTGCTGTCTTAAACTAGACACACTAAGTTCCTTACAAGACAAACTCAGTCTTACTATACACACTGCAGTCTTAACAAGACACACTATACAGTCTCACAAGACACAACAGCAAGTCTTATAAGCACCCCTAACAGTCTTACAAGCCACACTGTAATCTTACAAGACAAACTACTGTCTTACAAGACGCACTACAGTCCCTTAAAAGCACACTACAGTCTTAGCAAGACACACTACAGTCTTACAAAGACGAACTGAAGTTCTTACAAGACACACTACAGTCTTACAGACACATTACAGTCTTACAAGACCCTCTACAGTATTACAAGACACACTGCAGTCTTACAAGACACACTACAGTCTTACAAGACACACTGCAGTCTTACAAAACACACTGCAGTCTTACAAGACACAATACAGTCTCACAAGACACACTGCCTTCTTACAAGCACCCTACAGTCTTACAAGACACACTGTAGTCTTACAAGACAAACTACTGTCTTACAAGACGCACTACAGTCTTACAAGGCACACTACAGTCTTACAAAACACAGTCTAGTCTTTACAAGACACACTTCAGTCTTACAAGGCACACTACAGTCTTACAAGACACACTACAGTCTAACAAGACACACTACAGTCTTACAAGACACACTACAGTCTTACAAGACACACTGTAGTCTTACAAGACACACGACAGTCTTACAAGACACACTGTAGTCTTACAAGACACACTACAGTCTTACAAGACATACCACAGTCTTTCAAGACACTCTACAGTATTACAAGACACACTGCTGTCTTGCAAGACATACTGCAGTCTTGCAAGACACACTGCAGTCTTGCAAGACACACTACAGTCTCACAAGACACACTGCAGTCTTACAAGCACCCTACAGTCTTACAAGACACACTGTAGTCTTACAAGACAAACTACTGTCTTACAAGACGCACTACAGTCTTACAAGGCACACTACAGTCTTACAAGACACACTACAGTCTTACAAGAGACATTGAAGTCTTACAAGACACACTGCAGTCTTACAAGACACAATACTGTATTACAAGACACACTGCAGTCTTGCAAGACACACTACAGTCTTACAAGACACAAGTCTTGCAAGACATGTTACAGTCTTACAAGACACACTGCAGTCTTACAAGACACACTGCAGTCTTACAAGACAGACTGCAGTCTTACAAGACACACTACAGTCTTACAAGAAAACACTACTGTCTCACAAGACACACTACAGTCTTACAAGACACACTACTGTCTTACTAGACACACTACAGACTTACAAGACACACTACAGTCTTACAAAACACAGTCTAGTCTTTACAAGACACACTTCAGTCTTACAAGGCACACAACAGTCTTACAAGACACACTACAGTCTTATAAGACACACTACAGTCTTACAAGACACACTACAGTCTTACAAGACACACTGTAGTCTTACAAGACGCACTACAGTCTTACAAGACACACTGTAGTCTTACAAGACACACTACAGTCTTACAAGACATACTACAGTCTTTCAAGACACTCTACAGTATTACAAGACACACTGCAGTCTTGCAAGACATAGTGCAGTCTTGCAAGATACACTGCAGTCTTACAAGACACACTTAAGTCTTAAAGACACACTGCAGTCTTACAATACACACTGCAGTCTTACAAGACGCACTACAGTCTCACAAGACACACTGCAGTCTTACAAGCACCCTACAGTCTTACAAGACACACTGTAGTCATACAAGACAAACTACTGTCTTACAAGGAAATACAGTCTTACAAGGCACACACAGTCTTAAAAA
>NW_026507222.1:0-18107 GCF_026875155.1 Cherax quadricarinatus
ATCCTTTAATCCTCAATATGCTGGACATTGAGCTGAGGAAGGGATAACCTCTGACCTTAAAATTGATTTGTGCAAAAGAAGAATATGTAACTTCCTAGCTGCCCACTTTGTGGCACAATAGTTGTCTTTTGGTTCTGTGACGTTGAACCTGAAACCAAGTTTTGTACACAAACGGGGATAAAGGTTTCTACCTGTCTGTGGCTCCGAAGACTTTGCAAGTGTGGACGAATACCTTTTTATCAAGGGGCGACTAAATTTTTAAAGCATACAATAAATAAAAATCATGTCTTTTATCACACACACGCACGCGCCGCGCTAGGAGAGGCAAGGAAATTTAACCTGACACACCGGGGGACAGGGGAATTAGGGGGGACATGATAACGACATATAAAAAAATAAGGAATTTACAAGGGGGAAGGACAGAAAGTTTCAGAGATTGACCGTAACAAGGGGGCCAGTTGGAAGTTAAGACTCAAATAATCACAGGGAGTTAGAATATTTTTCATCACAGAGTGTCAGGGGAATGGGAAATTTTTGGGGAACGAGTAGGCGGCAGGATCCATAAAACTTTAAGCAGAGGTATGATAAAGCTCTAGTTTGGGAGAGGACCTTTGTACGGCCATGAAGACGGGCCAGGACTATGGGGCTCGCCCGACCCCTGCAACACAACAAGGAGTACCCACACCCTATAGGGGGGCCCGTAAAGGCTTTCAATATCAATAAAAAGAACAGTTCAAGTTTGTTTTTGTTGTTGGTGTGTTTTTGTGTTGAGTTGTGGTGTGTTTTGTGTGAGTGTGTGTGTGTGTGTAGTGGTATGTGTGTGTGTTGTATGTGTGTGTGTGTGTGGTGGGATGTGTGTGTGTGTGTGGGGTGTGGTGGTGTTGTGTGTATGTGTGTGTGTGTGTGTGTTGTGGGGTTTGGTGTTGTGTGGTGTGTGTGTGTGTGTATGTGTGTGTGTTATGGTTTGTGTTGTGTGTTGTTGTGTGTGGTATGGTGTGGTGTGTGTGTGTGGTGGTTGTTTTTGTGTGTGTGGTGTGTGTTTGTGTGTGTGTGTGGTGTGTGTGTGGTAAAATTTTGTGAAAAATGTTAGTGTTTTAGCTCCAGGAACAGGAAATTCTTCAGTTCAGCGTACTGGTAAGTCAGGGGAGTCTCCCTGTGTGGTTAAGTCAGTGAGTCTCCCTGTGTGGTAAGGTCAGTGAGTCTCCCTGTGTGGTTAGTCAGTGAGTCTCCCTGTGTGGTAAGTCAGTGAGTCTCCCCGTGAGGTAAGTCAGTGAGTCTCCTGTGTGGTTAAGTCAGTGAGTCTCCCTGTGTGGTAAGTCAGTGAGTTCACCTGTGTGGTAAGTCAGTGAGTCTCCCTGTGTGGTAAGTCAGTGAGTCTCCCTGGTGTGGTAAGTCAGTGAGTCTCCCTGTGTTGTAAGTCAGTGAGTCTCCCTGTGTGGTAAGTTTAGTGAGTCTCCCTGTGGGGTAAAGTCAGGAGTCTCCCTGTGTGGGAAGTCAGTGAGTCTCCCTGTGTGGTAAGTTTATGAGTCTCCCTGTTTTGGTAAGTCAGTGAGTCTCCTGTGAGGTAAGTCAGTGAGTTCCCTGTGTGGTAAGTCAGTGATCTCCCTGTGTGGTAAATCAGTGAGTCTCCCTGTGTGGTAAGTCAGTGAGTCTCCTGTGGTAAGTCAGTGAGTCTCCCTGTGTGGTAAGTCAGTGGGGTCTCCCTGTGTGGTAAGGTCAGTGAGTTCCCTGTGTGGTAAGTCAGTGAGTCTCCCTGTTTGTAAGTCTGTTGGAGTCTCCCTGTGTGGTAAGTCAGTGAGTCCCCCCCTGTGTGGTAAGTCATGAGTCTCCCTGTGTGGTAAGGTTTAGTGAGTTCCCTGTGTGGTAAATCAGTGAGTCTCCTGTGTGGTAAATCAGTGAGTCTCCCTGTGTGGTAAGTCAGTGAGTCCTCCCTGTTGGTTAAGGGCAAATGAGTCTCCCTGTGTGGTAAGTCAGTGAGTCTCCCCTGTGTGGTAAGGGCAGTGAGTCTCCCTTTGGGAAGCAGTGAGTCTCCCTGGTGGTAAGTCAGTGAGTCTCCCTGTGTGGTAAGGTCAGTGAGTCTCCCTGTGTGGTAAGGGCAGTGAGTCCCTGTGTGGTAAGGTCAGTGAGTCTCCCTGTGTGGTAAGGTCAGTGAGTCTCCCTGTGTGGGAAGTCAGTGAGTCTCCCTGTGTGGTAAAGTCAGTGAGTCTCCCTGTGTGGTAAGTCAGTGAGTCTCCCTGTGTGGTAAGTCATGAGTCTCCCTGTGTGGTAAGTCAGTGAGTCTCCCTGTGTGTAAGGGCAGTGGTCTCCCTGTTTTGGGAAGGTCAGTGAGTTCCCCTGGTGGTAAATCAGTGAGTCTCCCTGTGTGGTAAGGTCAGTGAGTCTCCCTGTGTGGTAAGTCAGTTTAGGGCTCCTGTGTGGTAAGTCCCGTGAGTCTCCCTGTGTGGGAAGTCAGTGAGTCTCCCTGTATGGTAAAGCAGTGGCTCCCCTGTGTGGTAAGTCAGTGAGTCTCCTGTGTGTTTAAGTCAGTGATCTCCCTGTGTGGTAAGTCAGTGAGTCTCCCTGGTGGTAAGTCATGAGTCTCCCTGTTGGTAAATCAGTGAGTCTCCTGTGTGGTAAGTCAGTGAGTCTCCCCGTTGTGGTAAGTCAGTGAGTCTCCCTGTTGTGGTAAGTCAGTGAGTCTCCCTGTGTGGGGAAGTCAGTGATTTCTCCCGGTGGTAGTCATGAGGGCTCCCGGTGGAAGTCAGTGAGTCTTTTTTGTGTGGTAAGTCAGTGAGTCTCCCTGTGTGGTAAGTCCAGGAGTCTCCTGTTGGGGAAGTCAGTAGTCCTCCCTGTGTGGTAATATGAGTATCCCTGTTGGTAAGTCAGTGAGTTCTCCCTGTTGGTAAGTCAGTGAGTCTCCCGGGGGTAAGACAGTGAGTCCTCCCTGTTGGTAAGTCAGTGAGTCTCCCTGTTGTAAGGTCAGTGATCCCCTGTGTGGTAAGTCAGTGAGTCTCCCTGTGTGGTAAGTCAGTGAGCCCCTGTGGGGGTTAAAAGGCAGTGAGTCCCCCCGTGTGGTAAGTCAGGGGAGTCCCCCTTTTTGGGGGTTAAGGTCAGTGAGTCTCCCTGTGTTTTAAGTCAGTGAGTCTCCCTGTGTGGTAAGTCAGTGAGTCCCCCCTGTGTGGTAACCCGTGAGTCTCCCTGTTTTGGAAAAAAGTCAGTGATCTCCCCGTGGGGTAAGTCGGGTAGTCCCCCCTGTGTGGTAAGTCAGTGAGTCCCCCTTTGTGTTGTAAGTCAGTAAAGGTCTCCCTGGGGTTGAAAAAGTCAGTGAGTTTCCCTGTGTTTTGTAATCGTGAGTCTCCCCTTTTGGGGGTAAGCCCATTTGGGTCTCCCTGTGTGGTAAGTCAGTGATTTCTCCCTTTTGGTAATTTCAGTGAGTCTCCCGGGTTTTGTAAGTCATTGAGTTCCCTGTTTGGTAAGCCTTGGGGCCTCCCTGTGGGGGTAATAAAGTGATTTCTCCCTGTGTGGTAAGTCAGTGAGTTTTCCCTGTGGGGTAAGGTCAGTGAGTCTCCCGTTTTGGTAATCAGTGGTCTCCCTGTGGGGGTAAGGCAGTGAGTCTCCCGTGGGGTTTTAAGTCAGGAGTCCCCTTTTAAGGGAAAGGGCAGGGCTCCCTGTGGGGTAAGTCAGGGGAGTCTCCCGTGAGGTGGGTCAGTGGGCCCTTTACTATTCACATCTTGTCCTCAAGTCTCTTGGTGAGATGGCCCGATTTTTTTCTGGTTTCGTTTTTTCCTTCCCCCCTTTATTTTCATTTTTCCAGAAGAAAACGAAAATTTGGGGTTGACCCTTTCCAGCCCCTCCGGGAAAAACTTTTAAAAAAAGTGGAACTTTAATTTTCCCCAGCCCCTCCCGGAAAAATTATAAAGTAAAAAACTTTAATGTTCCACCCCCTTCCGGGAACATTTAAAAAGGGTTGGAAAACATAATTTTTTTCCGGGTCCCTCCGGGGGGAAACATTATAAAGGGTGGTAACAAAAATTTTTCCCCCAATTTCCCTCCGGGAAACCCTTCCCAAGTGGCAACCTGCAAAAATTTTTATATTTTTTCCCGCCGGGTATTGAAAACTTTCTTTCTTCAGCTTTTACTTGTCCCCAAACATTAATTTTTTTTTTGGGAAATAAAATCCATGAAAGGGGGAGGGGAGAGTTTATTTTGAACAAAATTTTCCCGCTCAGGATAAAGAAAAACGTCGCTGTCATACAACCTGTTTTTTTCCGTAAAACATATTCTTATAAATAAAGTTTCGGGTTTTGCATGTTGTCTTTTTACTTTAAAATCCCTAATTAATTCTTTTGGGTAAAAAAAAAAAAATATTTTTAAGACAGGTGTGTGTACAGGGGGAAGTGGTGCGTCAAAACTGACATGTTGTTTTACAAAAAAAAGTGTGAGTGTTTGGGAGGTGAAATTTCAGGTTATACAAGAAAAACTGACCAAAAGAACTTAAAAAAAAGTTTGTTACGTTGTGGGTTCCCGTCAAATAAGTGAAAATTCTTGCCTAGGTGGTAGAGCGTCGGAATGTAGTTTACAGACCCCGGTTTGGGCCCCTCGCCCTCTTTTCTTTTTTCATGACCCCCGTTTATTACAAGTTAATCCCAGGGTTTATACCGGGGATTTTTTTTTTAGTTTTTGGAAGTAAAAACATTATTAAAAGGTTAAATTTTATTCATAGTAAAGTAAATGTTTACCAGGGAAACCCGCACCTTTAAATGACTCCACAAAAACAGAAAAAAAATACGCCAAAATGTTTGCGAGAGAGAGAGAAAAAAAGAGAGAGTTTTTAAAATACACAGGGGGGGGGAAAAATAATATTTTTCACTACAAATAAACTTTTGATACCTTTTTCATTAACAAAAGATTAACACAGTTTTTAAATTTTCCCTTTTTTGTGTTTTGGGTGTGTGTGTTTGTACTCCCCCAATTGTGGTTTTTAAGGGGTCGAATTTCTTTTTTTTGGCCCCGCCCTTCCTGGGGCCCCTGCTAGGGGCCACTCTTTCCCTGTTCTTTGGCTTTATCATAACTCTTCTTAAAACTATGCATGGATCCTGCCTCCACAACATCACTCCCTTTTTAAATATTCCACTTCCGCCCAAATCATGACTGAAGAAATACTTTCTAAAAATTCCCCGGATAAACTGAATTTTTAAACTTTCCGTTTTTGGAAACCACTTTTTGCTGTGTCCCCCTCTTGAAACGTCTGTCTCACCCACTCAATTTCCCGCAGCATTTTATAAATTTTTTATCAAAGTCTCCCCCATCCCTTTTTTTTTCCAATTTTCGTTCCCAAATTTTTCGTTCCCTTTAACCCCTCCCCCGTAGGGCAAACCCCTTTGGGTCCGGCACTAATCTTTTTGCAAACCTTTGAATTTTTTCAAAATTTTTAGTTTTTATTTGACTAGGTATGGGTTTCCCTACCCGGTTTCCTTGGGTACTTCCCGTATGGGCCTGACCCTGCACGGTGTACGTGTCGTGAAAGACTCCCCCTTTAAATTAGTGTTGAAAAGCTTTCCAGGTTTTCCCGGCGCCCCCATGGGTGCAGCGTTATTTGGTTGATATCGCCTCAGGATGATCGTTCACCCCCAAAAATCCCTTTTTCCCCGGGGTTTTTTCAGCCTCTACCTCTTAGGCTCTACCCATTTGTGGTCTCCTTTGTTCTTCCCCCAAAATTCGAAACTTTAAACTTGCTGGAGCAAACATCCAGAGTCATTTGTCGGACCAGCTTGCAGCCTGTTTTTGACCCCTTAGTGGGGGCTTCCCCTAAATCTCTTTCCCACTTGTATTTTCCCTTCATTATTTTTCCCCATCGTCGCAAACAGGGACCCCTCGATTCTACCCCATCAGTAAATGAAATAGCACCCGGCCCTGGGGACAAAACCTTGGGAAACCCCCCATTTGGACCATGTACCCCCCTCTGACACCTCTTTCGGGCCCGACACAGGGATTTTTCCTTTCCCAGTCGGGATTCCCGGGTCCTTTGGGCAGTCCCTTTCCCTACTATCCCTGCCCGCTCCTCTACTTTTTCCCCCCAGTCTCTTGGTGGTACAGTGTGGGAAAACTTTTTTACAGCCCAAAAGAAGATGCATTTCAACCCTCCCTCTATTTTGTTTTAAACTTTGTTCCCCTTTTTCATAGAACCCAATGGTTGGTAAATCCCGGGTTTTTTCCTTCCCTGAAGCCCGTGCGGTTTTTCTTTGTATTAGCCCAGTCCTTTCTAGGGGGCCCCTTTTTTGTGTTTTTGGGTTTTTTTTTGAACAGCGTACCCTTATGGAATAAACCCTTCTGGGTATTTAAAAGGCAAGGCAAGGGGGCGCGCTGGGCGTGGCTGATGGGGGGCGGGGCCCAGGGAGGGCTTTGGGGAGGGGAAAGAGGGGCAAGGAGGGGAAGGGAGGGGAGGGGAGGGAGAAGGGAGGGGAAGAGAGGGGGGGGCCCGTAGCGTCCAGAGAAGAAAATGACGTCACGTACCTTCCAAGGGACTTCCCCAGAGCCAAACACCCAAATAAAAAACTGGGCTTCATACATCACCTGTGTTCCCGGGGGCTTGTCTCTCCCTCCCCGGCCAGGGGGATGTCTCCCCTGGTCCAGGATGAATATTCCCCCTTGGCCCCGGGGCTTTTTCTTCCCCGGCCAGGGTGAATTTTCTCCCCCCTGTGTCCCAAAGGGGGCTTTTCTCCCCTGTGTCCAGGGTGCTTGTTCCCTCCCTGGGTCCAGGGTGCAAAGTCTCCCCTGGTCCAGGGTGCATGTCCCAAAACCCCCTGTCCAAAGGGGCATATCTGCCCTGTGTCCAGGGTGCATTTCTTCCCCCTGTGTCCAAGGTGTATACTCCCTTGTGTCCCCGAGTGCCCTGTTCCCTCCCTCGTCCCTGCTCTGTCCCTGCTTTTTCCGGTTAATCTCTGAGGGGCCCCCCCTTTTCCGCAGTGCCCCAATTTTCCTGAGGCCCAGCATTCCCGCCCTGAATTTCCCTGTTTTGCCCGCGGGTGGGTGAGAGCGAAAAGGGGGGGCGGAGATTCCCCCAGGTTCCGGATTTTCGGGGGTTTAAAACCGCCCCCGGGCCCCGGTCCAGACCCAGGCCTCCCGATGGTCAGGGCCTGACAACTGGCTGTTTTTGCGGGCCCCGCCCAGTGACACACCCCCCGGTTTTTCCCCCTTTAGGAAAATTGCCACCCCTCCTCCTTGGGCACCATTTTTGGGGCAATTTTCCCCTTGCTAGGGAGGCTTTTTGCGTTTTGGGCCCCACCAAGGTGCCTTTTTTACCAATGCCCCCCTTTTTTTAGGGATTTTGCTCCCTCCCTCTTTTTCTTTTCAGGGAAAAACTTTTTCAACCTTTTCCCCAAGATTTCCCAAGGTTTTTAAACCCCCCCCCCTGCTTCCAACAGACAATCAAGGCTTCCACGCCAAAAAGGGCCCAAAAACTTTACTCGAAAAATCTCTGCCCTTAACGCGATTTCCCCCTCTTTGTATGGGAATGTTAAATGTACGCAGTATTCCGCTAAGAGAACAAGTGATTTGAAAAGGTCATCATGGGCTTGGCACTTTTTTTTGAAAGTTCTCTTTATCCTCCTTTCATTTTTTTGCACGTGCGATCGGGCACTGTTGTGACCCTTGAAATGAGATCCCAGACATTACACTCCAGGTCCCTTAATTTTTTTTTTCCGCTCTTTTGTATGGCCAGTCAGTAGATACTCTTTTTAGTTATTTCTCCTCCAGTTTTCCATAACGGGGTTTTTGGAATTTTCCTCATTAAAATCATTGAACGGTGGGTGAGTGTATGGGGCGGGGGTTCAGCATTTGGGTGGAGCAGGCGGGGTCAGCATAGTGGGGGGGAGCAGGGGGGTTCACGCAGGGTGGGTGGAGCAGACGCGTTCAGCATATGGGTGGGCGGCAGGGTTCAGCTATGGGTGGACAGGGGGTTCACGCATGTGGGGGAGCGACAGGGTTCAGATAGTGGGTGGAGCGGCGGGTAACGCATGGGGGTGGAGCAGGCGGGTTTCAGATGGGGGGGAGGGGCAGGTTCACGCGGTGGGTGGGCAGGAGGGTTCCCGCAGGTGGGTTGGAGCAGACAGGGTTCACGCGGTGGGTGGACAGCAGGGTTCAGGTGTGGGGGGTGGCGGTTGGTGGGGCACCCCCCACGTCACACGTTAGATCAGCGGTCCCTGCCCAAAGCAGGAAATGCAGATTGTGCAGCACGTAGTCACTCTGTTAGTCATTGGTACAGTATTTTGACAGTAAATTTACGTCACCTGACGTCACTGTGACACAAACAAATTCTCTCCAAAATTGTCGATTTGAGTTGCAGGGTCGAGTCCAGCCCCGGCCTCACTTCCCCCTGGGGAAAAGGTTCACACTGACTTCGTGGGGCTGTCATACCTTTTCTTTAAGCTGTATGGGGATCCCATCTACCACTTCGCTGTCTAGGTCGTTCCCACTTCCTAACCTTCTAAGGCCCAAGGAAAAATTTTCTTAACACCCCTGCGACTCGTCGTTTTTTTTAGTTCCAGTTGTGCCCTTGGCCCTGAGACCCACCTTCAAACTCCCTGTTCCACTGTCTTTTCCTCCAGTATTATGTACTTGAAATCATGTCACCCCTTTCTTTGTCGCCTCTTGCTTCTGAGGTTCATATTTTATAGTCTGGACTTTCGTAGAAAACCTTTACTTTTTTTCCCGCTTTTTGACACTTTTTTACGTTTTCGTTTCCTTCTGGCACTACATACCCCAAGGTGGGCCTGACATAGGTGAATGCCCCCTTGCGGGGTTCGTGAAAGCACTTCTAAATTTCCTATTCGTTTTGGGGTTGAGCCGTTATCGGTTGATGCTCCCCCGGGTGAATGCTCGCATCTTGGTTTGCAGGTTGATTGTGAGGGTTTGGGTTTTAGGGGGTTGGGTTTGGGGGGGGGGTGGTTGTGGGGGGGGTGTTTGCAAGATGGGGTTGAACTGGGGTGTAGGTCAAAAGGATAGGGGGGTGGCGAGTAGATTTTTTTGGGCTGTTGTTTGTGAAGGGAAAGGAGGGGACGGGGGGGGGAGGGATCATGGGGTGTAAGCTTGGTGTTTTTCTTAAAGCAAAGTTTCCCACGTGGGGGGTAGCTTGTGTTTTTCTTGAAGCAAAGTTTCCACGGGGTGGGGAGAGCTTGGGTTCCTTTTGAAGCAAAGCTTCCACGTGGTGGGGATGATTCGTGTTCTTTTTAAAGAAAAAGCTTCCACGTGGGGGGATGAGTTTGGGTGTTCCTTTGAAGCAAAGCTTCCACGTGGTGGGGAGAGTTTGGTGTTTCCTTTTGAAGAAAAGCTTCCACGTGGGGGGGGATGAGCTTGGTGTTCCCTTAAAGCAAGTTTCCCCACGGGGTGGGGTTGGCTTCTGTTCCTCTTGAAGAAAAGTTCCACGGGGGGGGGATAGTTGGTGTTCCTCTTAAAGAAATGTTTCCCACGTGTTGGGGAGTGTTTGGGTTTCTCCCCCGCCCCCAATTGAGTTTCTGCTCGTGCTCTTCGCCTTCTTTTTCGTAAACTGTTTCTTGTTCTCTCCCTCTTTTTTCCCCTTTTTCCTGCCCCTTTTTTGTTAAAAAAAGGGGACGCGCATGATCCCTGTCCATCCCCCTCAACAGGGGTTTTCCCGTCTCAAGATTCAATTAGTCCCTTTCTGAGGTATACTCCCCACCCCCCAGGATGCCACCCCACCATGATCACACCCAGGACCTTTACTGCTAGGGAACGGGGCAGCAGGTGAAAGGAAAATCTAACGTTTTCCTCCCTACGGGGATCAAACCCCCCAAATTCAGTGTTGACCCAATCGTTAACAAACGAGCCCCGGACCTTTTTAAAGCAAGAGTCGATTTTACGGTTGTTTTTGTCCTATATTTCCCCTTTTTTTTGTAAAATTTTTCCCTCTGACGCTCCCCAGCCCCCTTTCCTGTCAGTTCCTGGTGAAAAAATCGGACTTGGGTATTAGCCACTGGTGTAGGGGTTTTTTTAAAAATATTTATATAATATATATTATATATATTATTATATATAAAAATTATATAATATATATAATAATATTATATATATTTTTTATAATATATCACAAAATTTTGATTTCATTTAGATTTTTACTGGAGTTTTCTCTCTTTTTCACGTCTGTTAGTATTTTTTTAATCTTTTTTGGCAACAATCTTCCTATACTTCAACTCCTGGGACTTCCCACTGGGTTTCCTCCCTTTTTTCTGGGGACTTCCCCCTGTGGGCATTTTTCCCTTTAAAATTTTCAAGACTGATGGATGAAACAAAAGAGTCCAGGCTGAGGGACTGATTACCGAAAATCCTCATCTCTTTTCACCGTTCCCCTTTGTATGGGGTGAAGCCACTGATTGGCGAAAAGTTTTCCTCAATGTCAGTTTTCAATCATTTTTATATTTTATTAATACTTTTCTAAAGATCCAAGTTTCACCCTGCTTCTTCTCCTTCTCCCTGCCCCCCAAACACCCTTACCATCGTCCTCCCTAATGTTACAAAAAAAAAAATTTTAAATATAATCTTCAGGTTGGTGGAAAAAACACAAGGGTCGCTGAAGGCTGCTCCCCGATACCAGGTTATCCTCTTAGAATAAACTGGATGTGGCCGCAGCTCGCTATCTTATTTACCCCACCAGAGTAAATTTCCTGCGGCCACACAAGATTTATTTCAACCCCGTTTATTCTTTGCCATGAAATATACCTTCGAGGTATACCATAAACCGGGGGACATGAAAAAGTTATTCTATCTTTGATTTCTTTGTTCTTCCTTATCTAATAATAATATATAATATATATATATATATAAATTTTATATATTTATATTATATATATATTTTTTTTATATTATATATTCAAAAAAAACCACTGTGAAAAAATAGGGAAATTAACGCTCTCGTGATTTTACATTATCAAAGGAACTGACACATACCCAAGTTGCAACATGTTAAGAGGATGTCATTTTTTCCCTGTTGATCCCTCCCACGTGTACAATTATAATCACAAAAAACCGCTGGAAATTCCCCTAAGAGAACACAACAAAGTATCGAGGGCATAAAAACAGTAAACAATAATAAAAATATTTTTTGGGGGAGATAAATACTGTTTATGAAAAAAGACGAAGACAAGTTTGAAAGAACCGGAAAAAAGACCCCCGGGTTTTTAAAGAGTGACATGCCACACACACACACACACACACACACCCCCGAAAACGTTTTCTGCCACATGTTTGGGGGGATCATAAAAAATTTTACAAAAGACACATAACACAAAATACAGTTCATTGGGACGACAAAACTCACCTAAACCAAAATAAACCAAAAAGGTGTTCCTTTTTCCTATTTTTCAAACATTTTGAGTTTGAAAACAGATCAAATTAGAAAGTTAGCTAATAAGAGGGGGCCCCACAGAAGCATTGCTCTGTTGAAACATTTATGAAACACAAACAAGGTACTTGTATGGTAGATAAAAAAAATAGATATTTACCATTGGAAGAATAAATGTCAAGATAGTGGTGTGTTGAAGTTTAAATTTTTTTACAGAAATCTTTGAATTTTTATTAACGATACGAGAAATTCTAGGTTAGAGTGGGGAAATGGAATCCAGAAAATGTTAATATAAAACCAAATCAAAAACGGGGGAAGGAATTTATGAATCAAAAGGAAGATAGACGTTGTCTTGAAAAATTTACAGACCCCACACTAAATAACTTTTGGAGATTTTAACCCCCCGAATTGAAAAGGGAAAGGTAAATACAGGTTGTGACAGAAGAATCACAGGAAACACGCTAGCGAAAAGTGATGCTAAGGTAATGGGGCTTTGAACCACAGATAACCAAACCCATATAGTAATGAAAATCGCTGAATTTAATCTTCATGAAAACGAGGGGCTAACAGGGGCGCCCGGGGCCCCAGTAAGGGAAATTTTTAACAATATCCGCGGTCCCCGGGCTATTCAAAACTCAACCAGGGAAGTTATCAGAAACCGCTGGAACAAGTGAAAAAAAATTTAAGGGAAGCTTGACGTACCCCGCAAGTAGGACCTTACTGGGGGGATAAAAAGGGGGTTAAGACCTTACAAGCACTACTAAGTTTGTGCTTGTTCCTTTTAAGGGTATGAGATTACTAAGGGGAAGAGGACCTTATAGGGAACAGGGTAAAGGGGAAAGGGGAATTTAAAAAAAATTAAGTTAAGATCGGGCAATTTCCTGCCAAATAAAAATTGATCCCGGTTTCGGGGTTGTTGTTGTTTTTTTGTTGTTGTTTAGGGGTTTTCTTTTTTTGGCTGCTGTTGTTGTGTTGTTGCTGTTTGTTGTTGTTGTAGCTGTTCTCTTTCTGCTGTTGTTGTTTTTGTTGTTGTCGGTTTGGTTTTTTACTGCTGTTGTCTTTTTGTGCGCTGTTGTTCTGTTGTTGTTGTTGTTGTGGGCTGCTGTTGTTGTCGTTGTTGTTGTTGCTGTTGTGGCTTTTGTTTTTTGTTGTTGTTTTCTGTTGCTGCTGCTGCTGCTGCGCTGTGCTGTGCTGTTTTGTTTTTGTGCTGCTGTT
Organism: Cherax quadricarinatus; assembly: GCF_026875155.1. Lineage (NCBI taxonomy): Eukaryota > Metazoa > Arthropoda > Malacostraca > Decapoda > Parastacidae > Cherax > Cherax quadricarinatus. Next base: position 12,548 of record NW_026507222.1, read on the forward strand.
CTCTTTTTCTATTGTTTTCGATATTGTCTTCTTGTTTTGCTGCGCTTAGTATAGTTGTTGGTGGTGGTGGTGGTACTGGTGGTGGTGTGAGGGTGGTGAGGTGGTTAGTGGTGGTTAGTTGGTTGGTGGTTTGTGGGGTGGGGAGTAGTGGTGTTAGTGTAGTGAGGTGGTATGGTTGTGGTGAGTGGATTTGGGGGTGGTAGTGGGTGGTGGTGGGGTTCTAGCGATGGTGGTGTGGTTGCTGACTAAACCCCGCAGGTTTAGAAAGGTTGCGATATGGGGGAGGTTGTTTTCAGGGCAAGATGGCTGAGGTGTGGTGCTAGTGGTGTTCCCCGGCCTGGGGGAAAGGGGGGGTTTGGGTTGGGGGAAGTTTGGCGTAGGGGGGTTCTGGTGAAATGTGGCCAGGGGAGGGGAAAAGGGGTGGGGCCCGGGGGAAGGGGTGAAGCCTGGGAAGGGGGTAGTGTGCTATATCAACATTACGCAGCCTGGCACCCTTGTGACGTTTTCTGCCAGTGATGCAGGTGACCCCCCGAAATTTACTACTTTCACCCCCCCCACCCCTTTGGGGGCCGGGGGGCAGGAGGGACGAGGTAAGGGGAGGAAGGGGACATGGGGGCAGCAACGCAGAATTCTTCCCCAACAAAATTTTAACTGTTGGTGAGCCCTTTAAGCTAACGTGACTCAGATTACTAGTCAATTAAGGTAGATGTGAAGGGTTTTCTCCCCACCCCCCTTCATCTACCTCTACCCCCTTTTTGATTTTTTACAAATTTCTTTCACCTGTGATAATGTAAGAAAACACGAAAAAGCTTGGGTATCACATTTTTTCACAGTTTATATATATTTATATATATTTATATATTTTTATATATTTTTATATATAATATTATATATATATATATATTTATTATAATATATTTATAAAAATTATTATATTATATATATTATATTTAAATATATATATAAATATATATTAATTTTAAAAAAATTTTTAAATATATATATTTTATATTTTTAAAATTTAAAATTTAAAGTCGTGCCGAAAATTTTAAAATGGTCAATTAGCAAGAACTCATTTAAAATTAATCCTTTCAAATTTTTTTTTTTAAAAAAATTTTTTTTTTTATTAAAGTTGATGTAAAGGTTTTAAATTTTGCACCAAAAAAAATCTTAAAAAACTTTTAACCCTTTTTATAACAAAAAACTTTTTTTTAGCCAAAACCCACTAAAAAAATTTTGAATTGTTTACAAAATTTTTTACTGAACAAAAAAAAAGTGAAATATATTTTTTTGTTTGGTTCAGAATGATTTGGCGAAAATTATTGCATCAAAAATTTTTTTAATTTTTTTATGGCAACAACTTTCCTGAGTACTTCACCTCAGGGCCTTTCCTCACTGGGTCCCCCTTCTCTGGGCATTCCCTTGGGGGATTTCCTTCACGTTTCTTCAAGACTGATGGACTGAACACCCAGTCCAGGCTGAGGGACTGATTACCGAAACTCCTCATCTTTTTACACCGTTCTCTTTGTATGGACGATGAAGCCACTGATTGGCGAAACGTTTCCTCAATTGTCAGTTTTCTAAATCATTTATTATATTTTATTAATACATTTGCTAACGTAGATCCCCAGATGTTAAATCACCTGCTGCTCTCTCCCTCTCCCCCTGCCCCCCAAATCACCCTTACCATCAGTCCTCCCTAATGTTACCAAAACAAAAAAATTATAAATATAATCTTCATGGTTGGTGCGAAGTCACAAAGGGTCGCTGAAGGCTGCTACCCAGATACCAGGTTATCCTCTTAAAGAATAAACTGGATGTGAGCCAGCAGCTCGCTATCTTATTTACCTCAGCCAGAGTAAACTCTTCCTGACGGCCCACACAAGATTTATTTCAACCTGTTTATTCTTTCCCATGAAATATACCTTCGAGGATAAAACCATAAACCGGAGGAACTACTGAATTGTTATTCTATCTTTAGATATTCATTGGTTCTTCCTATAATATATATATATAAAATATATATATATATATATATATATATATATATATATTATATATATATATATATATATATTATATATATTTTATCCCAAAAACAACCACTGTGAAAAAATAGCGAACATCAAGCGCTCTCGTGATTTCTCACATTATCAAAGGATCTTGACACATACCAATTTGCAACATGTTAAGAGGACGTGTCATTTTGTCCATGTTGATACTTTCCTCCCACAGATGTACAAGTTATAATAAAGCAAACAACTGCTGGAAATTCCACATAAAGAGAACACAACAATGTATCGAGAGGCATAAAAAACAGTAAACAATAATAATAAATATTTTTAGGAGGAGATAAATTTCTGTTTATGAAAAAAGACGAAGACAAGTTATGAAAAGAACCTGGAAAAAATTACAGACCGGTACCGGGTTATAAAGAGTGTATCAGTGCCACACACACAACCACACACACACACCACCACCAAGACAAACGTTGTCTCGCCACAGTGTTGGGAGAATCATAAATTTGTACACGAAGACACATAATCACAAAATACAGTGGTCATTGGTACTGACAAAACTCACACTAAAACCAAAAAAATAAACCAAAATGGTGTGTCCTTCTTCCTATTTGCAAACATTTAGAGTTTGAAAACAGATTCAAATTAGAAAGTTAGCTATATAAGTAGGGGCGCTCACAGAAGCATCTGCTACTGTCTGAAGCATTTATGAAACACCAAATACAAGGTTACTTCGTATGGTTGGAGATAAATAAAGTAGATATTTACACATGTGGAAGAATAAATGCTCAAGATAGTTGGATGTGTATGAAATGATAATACATTTTGTTACAGAAATCTTTGAATTCATTAAACGATACAGTAGTAGTTCTAGGTTTAGAGTTGGAAACTAGGAATCGCAGGAACAATGTTAATATAGAAACCAACATCGATAACGGTGGAGAGGAATGTATTGAATCAGATAAGGAAGATAGACAGTTGTCTTGAAAATTCACAGACCCCCACCACTAAATAATCTTTTTGGAGATTTCAATCTCCGAATATGAATTGGAAGATGGTAAATCACAGCGTTGTGACAGAAGTAATCACAGGAAACACGCTAGCGCCACAGTGCATGCCTGAGAGGTAATGGGGCTTTGAACCGACAGATAACCGAAACCCAATTAGTAGTAGTGAAAATACGCTGAATTTAATCTTCATGAACAACGAGGAGCTAATCAGGGGCGCAATGGGCCACAGTAGAGAACTTTGTAACAATATCCGCGGTCCCGGACTATTCAACACTCAACCAGAAGTTATCAGAAAACACGGCTGGAACAAGTCCGTAAAAAAACTATGAAGGGGAATGCTTGACAAGTACCTCCGTCAAGTAGTGACCTTTACTGAGGGAGTAGGAGGTTAATGACCTTACAAGGCACTACTAAGTTAGTGCTTAGTGTCCTTATAAGGGTGATGATGACCTTACTAAGGGGACAGAGTGACCTTATAGGGAACAGGGTTAAGGGAAGGAATGATTAAAAAATTATTAAGTTAAGATCGGGCAATCTCCTGCCAGAATAAGAAATTGATCCACGTGATACGTGTGTTGTTGTGGTTTGTTGTTGTTGTTGACTGCGTTGTCTTGTTGTGCTGACTGTTGCTTGCTGAATTGTTGCTGTGTTGTTGTTGTTGTAGCTGTTGCTGCTACTGCTGTTGTTGTTTGTTGTTGTTGTCGTGGTTGTTGTTACTGCTGTTGTCTTTGTTGCTGCTGCTGTTGTTGCTGTTGTTGTTGTTGTTGTGTGCTGCTGTTGTTGTCGTTGTTGTTGTTGCTGTTGTGGGCTTTTGTTTGTTGTTGTTGTTTGCTGTTGCTGCTGCTGCTGCTGCGCTGATGCTGCTGCTGTTGTTGGTGTTGCTGCTGCTGTTCTCTTTTTACTATTGTTTTCGATATTGTCATTCTTGTTTTAGCTGCGCTTAGTATAGGTTGTTGGTGGTGGTGGTGGTACTGGTGGTGGTGTGAGGGTGTGTGATGGTGGTAGTAGTGGTGGTGTAGTGTGAAATAATGGTGATGGTTGTGGTGGTGGTAGGGCAGTAGTGGTGTTAGTGATAGTGATGGTGGTAGTGGTTGTGGTAGTAGTGGATTGGCGGTTGGTGAGTGGATATTAGTGGTGATGGTGGTGGTGGTCGTAGCGATGGTGGTGATGGTTGCTGACCCTATAACCCAGCAGGTTTAGAATGTTTGACGATATTGTGAAGGTGTGGGTGTTACAGGGCAAGAATTGGCTGAGTTGTGGTGCTAGTGTGTGTTCCACCAGGCCTGGGGAAGGGGGTGTGGCTTGGGGAAGTTTGGCGTAGGGGGGTTTCTGGTGAAGTGTGGCAAGGGGAGGAGTAACTGGGGTGTGGCCTCAGCCTGGGGAAGGGGTGAAGCCTCGCGGAAGGGGGTAGTGCTGCTATATCAACATTACTGCAGCCTGGCACCCTTGTGACGATTTTCTGCCAGCATGTATGCAGGTGACCCCCAGCCGAATTCAACTAGCTTCACCTCACCCACACCCACCACACTTAGGGGACGGCGGGCAGGGACACAAGGGACGGGAGCGAGGTGAAGGAGAGTGAAGAGTACATGGGTGAGGCAGACAGACAGCAGAAGTTCTTCACCAATCAATATTATAACTGTCTGGTGAGTCTTCAAGCTATACGTGATCTCAGATTAGCTAGTCAATTAAGGTTAGTTATAGTAGAAGGTTCTCTTCCCCACCCGCCTTACATCATACCCTCGTACCGCTTTCATGATTGTCACAATTACTTACGACCTTTTGTGATAATGTAAGAAATCACGGAAAACGCTTGGGGTAATCACTATTTTTTCACAGTTTATATATCATTTATATATATTTATATATTTATATATATTTTTATATATATATATATCTATATATACTATATATATTTATATATATATATATATATATATATATTTATATATATTTATATATATTTATATATATAATTATTATATATATAATATATATTATATTATATATATATTTATATCTATATATATATTATATTTTTATTATTTTTTAAATATATATATATATGTCGTGCCGAATATGTAAAATTGGTCAATTAGCAAGAACTCATTTAAAATTAAGTCCTTTCTAAATTTTCTCTTATACGTTTAAAGATATATTTTTTTTCATTATGTTGATGTAATAGGTTTTAAATTTTGCACCAAATGTATCTTAGAAAATAACTTACCCTATCCTTATTATAACAAGAAACAATTTTATTTTAGCCTAACCCAACTAATATATTCGATGTGTTTACATAATTTAATACTGGAACAAAACACAGTGAAATATATTTTTTTGTTAGCGTTCAGAATGATATTGGCGAAAATTATTGCATCAAAAATTTTACTTGAATTATATTATATAAAAATAATATAAATGTAACGGCGAAGATGAGCGTTGCTTTTAAGCCAAGATCGCAAGTTCTGATATGCGGCACGACATATTTTTAGATTTAGTGATATATGTTATTTATATATATATTTAAATTTA
>NW_026507223.1:0-21588 GCF_026875155.1 Cherax quadricarinatus
ACCCCCAAACCCCCTTTTTTTCCTTTTTAAAAATTTTTTATCAGAAAATCACAAAACCCCAAAAAACCCCCCCTTTTTTCAAAACCCCCAAAAAAAAAAACCCCCCCCCCCCCAAATTTTTTCGTTTTTAACTTTTATCAGAAAAAAAACCCAAAAAAAAATTTTCTTTTCCGGGCTTTTTAACAAAAAAAGCCCCAAACCCCAAACCCCCCCCCAAACCCCCCCCCAAAAATTTTTTTCCCCCAAATTTTTATAAAAAGTCCCAAAAAAAAAACTTTATTTCAAAAAGTTTGCAAAACCCCCTAAACAACCCCCCCAACCCCACTTTTTTTTTTTAAAAAATTTTTAGAAAAAAAAACCCCAAACCCCCAAAAAATTTTTTTTCGGATTTGTTTGAAAAACCCCCCAACCCCCCAAAAACAAAAACCCCCCCCCAATTTTTTTTTTTTCTATTTCTAAAAATACCCAAAAAAACCCCAAAATTTTTCCACTTTTTCGGTATCCGACCAAACCCCAAAAAACCCACAAACCCACAACAAACCCACATCCCACAAACCCACAACCCCCACAACCCACAACACCCACTTCCCATATCACCCACAACACAACAATCACTCACATCACCCACACCCATACAATTTTTTCTCGTTTTTAGCCTATTTTCATCCAGAAAAATCCACAACAACCCACAACATATAACCACTTTTTTCGGTATCTCTAGTTCGACAACAACACCCAAAACACACCACAATCCCACAACACCCACACGCCCACAATTTTTTCTCGTTTTAATAAACTATTTCAATCAGAAAAAGGCAGCAACAACAACCCACATATAACAACTTTTTCGGTACTCTAGTTCGACAACAACAACCCACAACACACACAACCCACATCACCCACACCCCACATTTTTTTCCTCGTTTTACTAATTTCATCAAAAGTCACAACACCAACAACCCACAACTTAATAATCACACCTTTTGAATAAACCTCAAAACACCATTTTGAGTACTCCTAATCCCAAATACACCACTGAATACTAATAAAACACGCACTGAATGCACTCAAAACACTACAAAAATCACCATAAACTAAGATCAACACCTCACAACACCCCACAACCCACAACACCCCACCATCCCACATCACCCACACCCACTTCACCTCACAACCCACAACACCACATCCCACAATTTTTCTCGTTTAAACTAATTTCCATCATAAAAAGTCACAAAAACAACCCACTTATATCATCGGTATTTTTGGTATCTCTAGGTTCGACTACATTACCCACAACCCCTCATCAACTACCAATTTAGTCACAATTTTTCCCCTTCTTTTTACTGAATCTTAAATTGGATACACATTCCCTTTACATTACTAATATTCTAATAAAATCCTCTCCATACCCATGTCCTTGTATTCACATAAATTGATATTATACTTCGCATCAACTAACTCTCACTACCCAACATTGCGACATGTTCAACACCCTCCATTCTTTTCCAATATATCATAACTTTCAATTCTTATTTTTCTTTTTAAATATTCACACATTACCTTTATTTTCAGTAAAATCTCCCATATTTCATTAAAAACTTCTAATACAACCCCCTTCCCCCCATACCCCTCTCCATCTCAACCCGCATTTCTTCACACATCCACTCACCCTCTCCCAACACACTAACCTATCCTAACTTATCCTAACCTATTCCTAACTTATCCTAACCCAACCTAACCTAACCTAACCTAAACCCTAACCTAACCATCCGAACCCTAGCCTAACCTAACCTAACCTAACCTAGCCTAACCCTAAACCGTACCTAACCTAACCTAACCTAACCTACTAACCTAAACCAACCTAACCTAAACCTAACCTATCCTAACCTAACCTACCCTAACCTAACCTACCTAACCTATCTATCCTAACTTAACCAACCTATCCTAACCTAACCTAACCTATCCTACCTATCCTAAACCTAAACCGAAACCTAACCTAACCAACCAACCAAATGCCCTTACCCCAAAAGTATTGCGTCCCATGATTTTTGTACAACCCCTTCCCCCCCCCCTATCACGAACGACGCCATGAAATGCGGTTCACATCCAAGATAGAAAATCACATAGTCCATCTCCTACGAACACCTGCGTCAACTCAGGTCAGACAGCACGCCATGAATGCGGTTCACATCTTCAAGGTAGAAAATTCACATAATCATCTCTTTCCAGACCAACTGTGTCTCTTGTGCTAAAATTTGGTGAGGTCACAGGTTGACAGACACACATGAAATTAACTGAAATGAGATATAACTTGTTTTATCCCTACCTCAATTGCCCTTTTTTTCATGGTAAGGTTTTTGATTGATTAAAATTCATCATGTCTTAAAAAAACTTTCATTAAACATTTCTCCTTTTAATGAATGAATGAAACATATTAATCTTGGTGTAACAACACGCTTTAAATCATCATAAATCCTCCTTCTAAGTCTTGGTTTCTTCCAAGTCCCGTCACATCGGTACCTGAAATTTTAATATATTTTTTATTTCATTACATATAATGGGGAGAAATTTGCACCATCACCTGTAAAAGATAATAAACCAACTAAAAGTTTCATATTTTTCACTATCCCAAACATATGCTTCTCGTTAACTTAATATCTCCCCATTCCTTGACTTAAAAGCATAATCGTACTGTGTCCCCTTATTAACTTTAATGAATTAAAACCGGTCTTATTAACTTAATATGTAAGTAATTATGGTTGAACATGATTCTTGGGTTTTCAGGTAGAGAGAGAAGGTCGAAATGGTAAGTGACACATTTTCATGAAGAAGATAATATGAGTTATATATATTAATTCACAATATATCTCTCACTCTCTTCAAGTTAATAATTACTTCCCTCTTAATAATTTAAATGAATAAACCACTGATACCAAGGTAAATAATTTTGGCTTACTCATGAGGGATACCAAGCACTTCCTTCAATTCTAGAAGACAATAACTTCGAATCCTCTCTAATTCTTGACCTTTGTTAATGTTTTTCAATTTCTTCTTTGACAACCATTGTTGATCGAAATACCTTCTTTTCATTAAATATTTCATTATCATATCTCGAGTAATAGGTTTATAATGTGTATTCAAGATATAATCATTTGAGGTTTCATACATCCCAATACCTTTCAGAAAGATAACCTCTCGTATATTTTTATTGTCTTTCACACTTTTTATACTCTTCACTCTCTCAATTGGATTCCTTGAAATATCTTATTCGTCTTGCATAGTAATCTTTCTTTAAACCATACACCAAATGGGAATCTCTGTTTTTCATTAAATTTTTGAGAAATGGTATTTTCCCTCCAATGGTCCAGCAATACCAAATTGGCTTATTATGGGCTGCTAATAAGGAAAGATTCAATTTGTCTTTGATCCGGTGAAGGTTCAAACTCGATAACAGTTCCAGAGTAACACATCTTCAACTCAGCATCCTTCTCCAGATTAAATAATGGTTCTCTACTTACTCCGATACACACAGCATAAGGATATTTCTTACCACAAATAATAACTTGCACCATATCCTTTTATAGCAACACAATTACGCATGGAAAATAATGCAGACTTGTCACGACAAATATTTTTCATCGTACAATTTTCCTTCTTCAATTTTAAAAATATTTTTCCATCCTAATGGCTGCTCCATTTTCCTTGAGATGGTTATTTCGCACCCTGGTGGAAGAAGGTACAATGTATGCACAACAAAGAACAAGAGAATGTTTACACCCATCACGTTCCTGCCAGACGTATGATCTCTATTCAGTTGCCTAATAAGGTTTTAGAGTGCTGGTGAATAAAACAAAAAAAAAGTATTATAGAGATAATTTATTTGTCATATTTACAATAATGATACAGTATTTCTACGACGTTTTTTTAATTCCTTTGCAAAATCATGAACTTTCCCCCTTGTTAACTTTAAATGAAAACGCCCCTTACAAGAGTGCATGCAATCACCTCCGGCTTAAGCCATCCAATTCCCTTCTGGAAACACAACTTTTTCCATTATAATCCCATTGGAGGAATCTGTTAATAACCACTTAACAAGAATCATTCATGCACTCTTTGAATATAATCCTCACGACCTTTCTTTGTATCTAAATAGTTTGCATAGTATTATAGTAGGACTTAAAGTCAACTTTACGAGTTCATATAATACTTATGGTGGAGGTCCCATCGTCATACTGTGCGAACATATTGACATCTTGGGGCTATTTTTTTGTTTTCCATTATTTACAATTTTTATGCTCCCAAATTTATCACGAGTGCTTCACTAGCTAGATTTGCTTTATGACAATCCAGTGATCTAAATAAAATATGGATTGCTAAGTGGTACAGACCTGACTTAAAGCATCAGCAAGACCTCTCCACTTTTTTTCAATTTAACAGTACAACAATTTTGCTTGTTGACTAAAAGAATTTTATTCACTTGCCACTAAAATCTTTGTAATATTACCCTTTTTCATTAACGAAAGATATTTTTCATCTTTCGTTGCTTCTTTACTGTAATTTTTTGATAAAATATAGTATTTATATCCCAAAAATTAAGTTTGTTACTCACAAATGAAAAAAAATATTTCTCATTGAGAATTCTAAAAATTACATTGGGGGTGAACTTACTCAATAATATCTCATTAAAAACTCACGTTCAAAATCTTTCCTTGCTATAAAGCATTCTTTATCGGTGAGATATATTGTGCGTCACCTTCCTCGTAATGGAGGTTTGTGATCAAGGTCTTCTATCGAATTAATCATTTCTTTATCAGTCAGGATGTGGTAGACACTTGCTTCGTAACCAAATTTTTCACAAGTAACTTCCCCGTCTCCATCTAAATACTCTGTAACTCAATAACGGAATGTGTCTTCCTTATACTCTTTTTCTACCACGGTGTTGTCGAGTTAGTAGTTTTTATAACTATATTTTATAACTATATTTGTAGAGAAATTTGTTTCCATGAAAAAACACTACGTGGCATCACCATGACGAAAGTGAATGAACACCACGATTTTAGTGACATACAGATGGGGATCATAACTTACTTCCAAGGTATTATGACATGTTTATTACTATACCGAGTGCAATACTTGGAAATGCAATGAAGAAATTAAAGGTAAGATAATTTGTTAAATGAGTATCGTGACGTCATGCTTTTAGTTCATTTAAAATAAATAATGGGAAGATGTTTCTAAACCTGTTTAACGCGTTGCTGGATAGTGACGTCACAAGCAAGTTGTTTGCCAAAAAAAAAAAATGTCTGAATATTTTCTTTTTACTGAAAAATAAGGAAAAGTAACAATTGACTAAACATATATTTGAATATACAATGGGTAATAATATGCTTTGAAGAAATCCCGCTGTAAATGGTGTATTGTATTATTAAAAAAAATGAGAGAAATTCGAGATGACAACGATTTGAAATTTTTGGTATAAATATTTGGAGTGAAATGGCAGGAATCATTGAGCCGAAGAAGAAATATGGAAGTGGTTGCGACAAAACATACTATGTGGTGTTTTATAGAAATGTTATATACAATTAATGAGATCGAACCCATTCAAAAAAGAGTTGATGCGGAACATGGTTCTCTCAAAAGAAGTGTTTGTAGCTGAGGTGCGAGAAATGACTCAACGATGGAGTGAAGAAATATTGAAATTTATTGTTACGAGAATGTGAATGGAGTAGTCATTTATCTAAACTTTTATTATACCAAAGCCCAAAAAATTAATTAGAAAATGAATTTTGAAATTGGCTGAGCCTAGTTTAGATAGGCTTCTAAGTTTTATGGAATTTTTCATTTTATTATAACTATTTAGCAACTCTTTAATGTGTGTATGGGAAGAGTTGGTGTGTAAGGTCAACCCCCAGACATGTCCGTGAACCACATTGGAAAGCATCTAATATGGGGATACTTACGATTTCATTGTTATTTGTGAAACGGTTGAAAGATCTTCCTTGGTTGGAATTTTGCAACACTGTCAATCAACTCTTAAGGAAAGATGGTGAATCCATTGATGAAAGAATTTTCAACGAGTTAAAAATTGGTTAGAAATGAATTGATTCGCAATAATCATTGATGAAATGGTAACGGAGTGGAAGTGATCTGGTATATTATATTTTTGGCAAATAACATTCTGAAAACTTTTGTCAGTCAAATATTTAATAGACAGTATAATCTGTCATTATGCATAGATGGTACAACACAAAGAAGTGAAATTTAATTTGGAGAGAACTTTCCATCAGATATTAAACATTATATTAAAAACATTGAGCCTAATGTGTGAGTAACTTAAAAGGTAAGCAAATTATTTACCTTGTATCAGTGGTTTAATGCATTTAAATTAATATGAGGAAGTAATTATAACATGAAGAGAGAGAGATATATTTTGAATTAATATATATAAATCATATATTCTCTTCCACGAAATGTGTCGACTTACCATTTTCGACGACCTTTCTCCCTACCTGAACACCAGAATCATGTCACCATAATACTTACCATCATTTAAGTTAATAAGACCTTTTAAATTGTCTTAAAGTTAAATAAGGGGACACAGTACGATTATGCTTTTAAGTCAAGAATGGGAAGATATTAAGTTAACGAGAAGCATATGTTTTGGGATTAGTGAAAAAATATGTAACTTTTAGTTGGTTATATCTTTTACAGGTGATAGGTGGTGCAAATATCTCCCCATTATATGCTAATGAAATAAAAAAAATAATGTTTAAAATGTTACAGGTACAGATGTGACGGGACTTGGAAGAACAAGACTTAGAGAGGAGAATTTATGATGTTTAGAGCGTGTTGTACACCAAGATTAATATGTTTCATTCATTCATCAAAAGAAGAATGTTTAATGAAAGTTTTATTTTTTAAGACATGATGAATTTTAAATCAATCAAACCTTACCATGAAAAAAAGGATTGAGGTAGAATACAAATGTTATATCTCATTTAAGTTAATTTCATGGTGTCTGTCAACCCTGTGACCTCACCAAATTTTAGCACAAGAGGACACAGTTGGTCTGGAAAGAGATGATTATGTGATTTTCTACCTTGGATGTGAACCGCATTTCATGGCGTCTGTCTGACCTGAGTTGACGCAGGTGTTCGGTAAGGAGATGACTATGTGATTTTCTACCTTGGATGTGAACCGCATTTCATGGCGTCGTCGGAGGGGGGGGGAGGAAGGGGTGTACAAAAATCATGACGCAATACTTTTGGGGTAAGGCATTAGGTTAGGTTAGGTTAGGTTAGGTTAGGTTAGGTTAGGTTCGGTTAGGATAGGTTAGGTTAGGTTAGGATAGGTTAGGTTAAGTAGGTCAGATAGGTTTAGGTTAGGATAGGTTAGGTAGGTTAAGATAGGTTAGGTAAGTTAGTTAGGTTAGGATAAGTTAGGTTAGGTTAGGTTCGGTATGGTTAAGGCTAGGTTAGGTAAGGTTTAGTTAGGCTTAGGATTAGATAGGTTAGGTTAGGTAGGAACGGCTAGGTTAAGTTAAGGTAAACATAGGTTTAGGTTAGGATAAGTTAGTTAAGTTAGGATTAAGAATAGGTTAGGTTAAGTAGGTTAGGTTAGTAGGATAAGTTAGGTTAGGTTAGGTTCGGTAGGTTTAGGCTAGTTAGGTAGGTAGGCTAGGTTAGGATAGGATAGGTTAGGCTTAGGTTAGGATAGGTGAGTTAAGTTAGGTAAGATAGGTTAGGTTAGGTTAGGTTACATAAGTTAGATAGGTTAGGTGTGTTGGGAGATGGGTGAGTGGATGTTAAAGAATGCGGGTGAGATGGAGAGGGGTATGGGGAGGTTGTATTAGAAGTTTAATAAATATAGGTAGATTTTACTGAAAATAAAGGTAATGTGTGAATATTTTAAAAAGAAAGTATAGAAATTGAAAAGTTATGATTATATTGGAAAAGAATGGAGGGTGTTGAAACATGTCGCAATAGTTGGGTAGTGAGCTTAGTTGAGCGAGTATAATATCAATTTATTGGATACAAGGACATGGTTAGGAGAGATTTTATTAGAATGTTAGTAATGTAAAGAGGAAATGTGTATTCCATTTAAGATTCAGTAAAAAGAAGGGGAAAAAAAAATTGTGAATAAATTGGTATTGATGAGGTTGTGGGTAATGTAGTTCGACTAGAGATACCAAAAAAAAAAGATTATATAAGTGGGTTGTTTTTTGTGACTTTTCTGATGAAATTAGTTAAAATAACAGAAAAAAAATGTGGGATGTTGGTGATGTGGGTTGTGGGTGATGTGGATGTTGGGTGATGTTGGGATGTGGGTGTTTGTGGGTTGTGGGTGTTGATCTTGTTTAGGGTTATTTTGGTGTGTTTGAGTGGCATTCAGTGGTGTTTTTAGGTAGTATTCTGTGGTGTATTTTGGGAGTACCAAATGGGTTTTGGAATGTTTTCAGTGTTGTTTTGGAAATGTTTCAAAGTGTTTTGAAGGTGTTCAAATCATGTGCAAGAGTACTTATGAAGTGTTCTGAGAGTATCAGAGGTGATTTTTGGGGGTGTTCGAATATGTTTTTGGAGTATTTAAAGGCAATTGATGGGTGTTTTTTTGGTGATGTTCAAAGTAAAGTGTTTGAGTGTAGTTTTTTGTGATAATGTTGTGAAGTCTGGAGACTGAGGGGAGGAAGTTTGGGGGATGATTTAATTTAATGAAATGTGTGAAGTGTAGATGTAAATTATAGATTCAAATTCTTATTTGGGAGTATTCAAAATGTTGTCTTGGAAGTGTTTTCAGAGTTTTTGGAAAATGTTTCAAAGGTATTTTTTGTGGTATCAAATGATTTATAGAGTGTTTTGAAGGTGTTCAAAGTAAAGTGAGTGTGTGGTGCAAATTAACTTCGTAATAGTAAAATGTGGACTATAATTTATCGAAAAGTGGTATACGTGTTGTGGTGACTTTCAGATGAAATAGTAAAACGAAAAAAAAAATGTCTAGACTTGTTTGAAAGAAATTGTGGATTGTTGTGGGTATTAACGAAAAAAAGTGAAATTATTGGATTAACCTGGTTAAGAGTGAAAATGTTTTTCCTATGTTGTATATGAAATGTTAGGGGGTGAAGTCGACAAGATTCAGTCTCCAGCCTGTGTGTGTGGGTCACGCGTGACGTCACTGACATAGGGGGAAGTCGGACAAGGATTCAGAGCCTGTAGTGTGAGGTCATAACGTGACGTCCACTGACCGCCCGAGTGAAACACATTATATGAGCAGGAATACTGACGTCACACTTGTTTAAGACCTGTAGTAAGAGAAAGTACCATGCTGCCCCTTGAGGAGGAGTTCATTTGAATGCCTTATACCCTGAGAGGGGGGGGAAATCCAAAAACTTTGATCCGAGGAGATGGCTTTCGTATTATCCAGAAAAAAAAATCGAAAAAATTTGGGATGGGGGTGAAAGTGGGGGGAATCCAAAAAACTTGATCCAAGGAGATGGAAACTTGGTATTATCGAGAAAACTTGATCCAAGGAGATGGAGTCTTTGATTTCGAGAAAAAATTGATCCAAGGAATTGGAGATCATAAGAAAATGAAATTCAAAAAAAAATTCGAAAAAAATTGGAATGGGTGTGAAAGTGGGAGGGGGGAACCCAAAAATTTGATCCGAGGAGAGCACAAGAAATTAAAAAAAAATTCGAAAAAAATCGGAAAAAAATTCGGGGAGCGCAGCGATCCGAACGACGCTGCAGAAGGCGCAGCAGAAGGCGCGCGGGCGCGACTGCGGCGCGAAGGGCGCGGCTAGTGAGAACGGGCGCTTGCGGGGCCCGGTGGGGTCGGCGCGACGGGCGGGGGGGGCGCGAGGGCGGGGGGGGGGGTGGGTGGCGGGGGTCCGTGGGCGGGCGCGGTGGGGGAGTGAGTGATCTCCGCTGAGGGGGAGGTGGTCTCGAGGGCGAGGTGGTCACGAGGGGGAGGTGGTCTCGAGGGCTAGTGGTCTCGAGGGGGAGGTGGTCTCGAGGGCGAGTGTCTCGAGGGGGAGGTGTTCTCGGGGGGCGAGGGTGAGGTGGTTCTCGGAGGGGGAGGTGGTCTCGAGGGCGAGGAGTTCTCGAGGGCGGAGGTCAAGGACATTAGCACATAGGTGTGAAAAGGAGACCGCTCTTGTATAAGTCCTTTGGGAGAGGACCGCTCAGGAAGAGACCGCTCAGACGAGAAACCCCGCTCAGGAAAGACCGCTCAGGAAGAGACCGCTCCAGGAAGAGAACCGCTCCAGGAAGAGACCGCCTCTGTAAAGAGACCGCTGAGCGGAGAGTCCGCTCTGTAAGAAGGGACCGCTGTGTAGAAATCAACACTACTATATATATATATATATATATAATAAATATTTTATATATATAATCATGGTCGTGCCGAATAGGTAAAACTGGTCAGTTAGCAAGAACACATTTAAAATTACGTCCTTTAATTTATATAAATTAAATAAAACACAATCGTATGAAATAATTGTTTTTATGTTCATTACTTCAGAATGATTTTTGCGAAATAATTGCATACACAAACAAATTTTCGCTTGCCTTATACGGCAAGAAGAGAGAAGGAGCCGTTTGGATTTAAAGCCCAAAATCGCAAGTTTTACCATTCGGCAACGATCATTGTTTCTCTCTGTCCCTGTCTCTGTCTCTGTCTGTCCTCTCTCTCTCTCGTCAATCCTCTCTCTCTCTTCTTCTCGTCTCCTCGCCCCATCTCTCGTCAGTCTCTCTCCTCCTCTCTCATCTCTCTCTCTCTCTCTCTTCTCTATATATAATATATATATATAATAAATATAGATATATATATTTATAAATATATATAGATTATATTAGTATAATAATTATATATGTCGTGCCCGAAATATGTAAAAACTGGTCAAATTAGGAAGAACTCATTTAAAATTAAGTCCTTTCTTAAAATTTTCTCTTATACGTTAAAGATATATTTTTTCATTAATGTAATGTAAAAATTTTTAATTTTGCACCAAAAAATCTTAGAAACTTACCTAACCTTATTAATAACAAGAACATTTATTTTAGCCTAACCCAACTAAAATATAATTTTAGATTTGTTTACAAATATTTAATTCAATCAAACCCATGAAATATATTTTTTCTTTAGGTTCAGATGATTTTGGCCGAAATTATTGCATACACAAAATTCACTGTCCTATATGGCAAAATGAAACGTTGCTATTTAAGCCAAAGATCGCAAGTTCTGCCTATTCGTCACTACATATATATATATAATATATGAATATATATATATAATACATATATATATATATATAATATATATATAAATATATCTATATATATATATATATAATATATATATATATATATACTATATAATATATATAATATATATATATATGCGCAGTTACGATTTTCTTTTCACAAAATGTGTCGAGCATATTTTCGCTCATTTTTACATTTTTTTTTTTGTATTTATCATTTGTTGCTGAATAATCGTTCATCAATTGGCTTCATTACTCCATTCATTCCGGTCAGGTCCCTCCGATAACTACATTCGCTGGCTTAATTGCCCTCCATTTTTCACCTTTAGCGAGAGTTTAAGGCCCTCGACTTCAGTCCATTTCAGGGGTGTGTCCTGATTTCGCTTATTTAGGCCCTGATGCCTTGCCTATTTCGTCCGGGTAATCACTGTCATATTTCTCCTCTCAAGACATTGTTGCCGGTTATTTGATTTACCGTTTTTTTGTACTACATAGTTTAGTTTTATAATGAGGGCGCTACACTTGCCTGCACCTCGGAGTGCATTCGTAATTATATATATAATTTTTTGTCTTCTTTTTACATACAGTACTTTGTACAGGAGAAAGGGTTACTAGTCCCTCGAATCCAGGGCAGTTTATCCACAGCAGGAGTCCGAACCTGGCACACTGCAATCAAAGTACACATCTATTTTTTGCCACACATCCAGACTATGCAGATATATATTATTATATATATATATATATATATATATATAATATATTATATATATATAATATATATAGGGTATATATATATATATATATATATAATGTCGTGCCGAATAGGCAGAACTTGCGATCTAGGCTTAAATAGCAACGCTCATCTTGCATTAATAGACAAGTGAAATATTTGTGTATGCAATAATTTCGTCAAAAATCATTCTGAACCTTACGAAAAAGATATATGTCATTGTGTTTGCTTAGTAGTGAAAAAAGCTAAATTATTGTAAACGTATATTAAAATATATTAGTAGGGTAGGCTAAAATAATGCTCTTGTGTTATAATAAGGTTTAGTAAGTTTTTTTTCTAAATTCTTTTTTGGTGGCAAAATTATAATTTTTTTTTACAATTAACATTTAATGAAAAAAATATATCTTTAAACGTATAAGATAAAAAATTTTAAGAAAGGACTTAATTTTAAAATGAGTTCTTGCTAATTGACCAGTTTTACATATTCGGCCCACACATATATATAAAATATCTATATATTTATAATATATAAATAAATATATATATATATATATAAATATATATATATATATATATATATAAATTATAATAATGTTATGTCGTGCCGAATAGCAGAACTAGCGATCTTGTCTTAAATAGCACGCACATCTTGCCATATGGAGAAGCGAAAATTTGTTGCTATGCAATAATTTTCACCAAAAGCATTCTGATCCTAACGAAACAAATATATTTTCACTGTGTTTTGTTTAGTATTACATTATTGTTAACAGACTAAATCTAAAATATATTAGTTGGATTATGCTAAAATAAATTGTTCTTGTTATCAATAAGTTAGGTAATTTGTCTAAGTTCCTTTTGGTGCAAAATTATAATTTTTACATCAACATTATTGAAAAATATATATCTTAAAACGTAAAAGAGAAAAAATTAGAAAGGACTTAATTTTAGATGAGTTTCCTTGCTAATTGGCCAGTTTTACATCTTCGGCACGACTTATAATATACATATATATATATATATATATATATATATATATATATTTAGTAATATATATATTATATATAATATATATAAACTATATATATATAACGTATAAAGGAAAAATTTCTCTTTTATTCCCGTTTCACTTACTTAAAAGAACTGTGCATGTTCTCTACCAGTCCCTAGGAACTCTTTCCATTCTATTTTATGCATATATTGGTCACATATACCAACCACTCCAAAACTACATCATCACCTATTTTTAATATTTCTTAATTCGATCTATACCAGCTGCATTAACCCCTTTCATTCTATCTGCTCTCTGAGGCACTTTTCCCACACTCACATTTGGCCCTTTCTCCTACAATGTGTTGTGGCCGTCACTGTCCAATTCATGAAATCACTATTTTCCTTTCTTCCTCATCTTTTAACAACTCTAGGACAAGACAAGACAAACTTTATTTCTTTTCAAGGTTATAATGTGTGTTGACATTATATACGTGTTGTTAGGTACAAGAAAGCCACTGACATGCTGGGGCATTTTAGGCAGAATACACTCTGCGACTTCCCAGCATCTCCACCTCTCCACTTACGTCCTCTCTCTTGCGTTTTTAAACTGTTTAATCCATTTGTTTTCTGGGCTTCCTTAATTTATTATTCTCACATCCAAAACTTTCTTAAAGCAAATTTTTCTGCCTAAATCTCGCCCACTTTTCATTGACTTTCCTTTTGTTGTAACCCTTAATTAGAAAGTGCCTATTTACATACTCTTTTTTACTCTCCATATGCTCAGCTCTCTCTATATTATAAACTTCTATAATATTTTAAAGAACCTCTCATATGTTTTAACTTTTTCATTTTTTCTTTACCCAATCATTAAACTAGTCGATCCTTTTACCTCTGATAACCACCCTCCTGTACTCAGACTTCTGCACAATATAACATTGCATTCTTAAATCTTCCCCATACTCCCTCTTCCCCCTCATTACTTGCATTTTCTCACTCTAGCTAACCTTTCTCTCAGTAGTTGCTTTTATCATACATCTATAATTTATTAACTTTCACTTCTTACCAACTGATGACTTTTTCTTGTATCCCATCTACCTCTTACTCTCACGATAGCCTCCATTACATAATGGGTTGATATATATGTCGCCCCTTTTAAAACATGTACATCCAGAAATCTACATATGAACTTATTTTTCCACTGGTACATAGTCTGACAAATTGCTATCATCCCCCAATATGTCTCGTGTATTGTTCTTTTTTGTACATAATTCAGTGAGAGGCCCCTCCATTATTCGTCACTCCTGGCACTCCAAACTTACCTACTACACCCTCTACAACAGCTCCTCCCACCGCTGCATTTAGGTCCCTCACAACAATTATTTTCTCACTTGGATGAATATTCCCTAAACATTTGCTGAACACTTCCCAAAATCCTTGTCTCTCTATCCAATCCTCTCTTCTCCATGTGTTATTAACAACCTAACTATACTCCACTTCTCAAATCCCACCTTATTTTTAATCCACACATTTCTTGAATTTAAGCACTTATAGCCTCCTCTTCTCTCATATGTGACTATTTAATATTAACGCTACCCCTCCTCTAGGTTTCTGTTATACCCGATTTAACTCTTATTTATTTTCCCCCACGGAAATGTTCCCACCTCTTTTAGCACTGTTTCACTTAGAGCTTGTTTGTCCAGCTTCTGTCCATTCACATTAATTTTCTTTTCATCCGTACTACAACGATAAATTTTCTTTCTTTGCTTTTAAGTAATATATACAGTTGTGAGTGTGGGGGAAGTTCGTGAGGCAGTAGGTAAAATGAAAGGGGGTAAGGCAGCCGGGATTGATGGGATAAAGATAGAAATGTTAAAAGCAGGTGGGGATATAGTTTTGGAGTGGTTGGTGCAATTATTTAATAAATGTATGGAAGAGGATAAGGTACCTAGGGATTGGCAGAGAGCATGCATAGTTCCTTTGTATAAAGGCAAAGGGGACAAAAGAGAGTGCAAAAATTATAGGGGGATAAGTCTGTTGAGTATACCTGGTAAAGTGTATGGTAAGTTATTATTGAAAGAATTAAAGTAAGACGAGAATAGGATAGCAAGAACAAGGAGGCTTTAGGAAAGGTAGGGGGTGTGTGGACCCAGTGTTTACAGTGAAACATATAGTGAACAGTATTTAGATAAGGCTAAAGAGGTCTTTTGTGGCATTTTTATGGATTTTGGAAAAGCATATGACAGGGTGGATAGGGGGCAATGTGGCCAGATTTGCAGGTTAATGTGTAGAGGTAGGTTACTGAAAGCAGTGAAGCGTTTTTACGAGGATAGTGAGGCTCAAGTTAAGTACATAGGAAAGAGGGAGAATTATTTCCCAGTAAAAGTATGCCTTAGACACGGATGTGTGATGTCAACCGTGGTTGTTTAATATATTTTATAGTGGGGTTTTGTAAGAGAAGTATATGCAGGGTCTTGACAGAGGCGTGGAGTTAAAAGATAAACAATCACACATAAAGTGGGAGTTGTCACAGTTTGCTCTTTGCTGATGACACTGTGACTCTTGGGAGATTCTGAAGAGAGAGTTTGCAGACATTGGTAGATGATTTGGTAGGGTGTGCATAAGAAAGAAAATTAAAAGTGAATACAGGAAAGAGAAGGTTATGAGGATAACAAAAATATTAGGTGATGAAAATTGGATATCAGTTTGGGGGAGGAAAATGGGGGAGGTAAAATGTATTCAATTTTGGGATGGACTGTCCAGCGGGGGGTTGAGGATGGGGAATCATAGAATTGATGGGGAAAAGGGGAGGGGTGCACTTAGGAGCTGGGGAAAAAAACTTGTCCTTGGAAAAAGAGGGAATTATGAATATATTTTTTACCAACCTCTTATAGGGTGGAAGCATGGGTGATAAGTTGCAGCGAGGAAAAGGGCGGGGGCAGTGGAGATGTCAGTCGAGGAAATGTGTGGTGTAAATATAATGCAGAAAAATTGAGTTTTGGAATTTTGGGAGGAGGGCGGGATTCCCAAAACTGTTGTCCAGAGGCTGAGGAAGGGGTTTTTGAGGGGGTTCGGAATGTAAGAAATGGAGCGAAAGAGAAGACTTCAAGTGTATAGTCTGTAGTGGAAGGGAAAGGGGGGGTAGGGGGCGGCCTAGGAATGGTTTTGGGGGGAGGGGGTAAAGGAGGGTTTTGTTGCGAGGGGGTTGGACTTCCAGCAGGCGTGCGTGAGCGTGTTTTTATAGGATGAATGGATACGAATGGGTTTTTAAAACTTGACGTGCTGTTGGGGTTGGGGGCAAATTTAAACCTTTAGAAGGGGTTCAGGGAAACCCAGGCCGGGCTTTTACCGGGGGATGGAAGTACAGTGCCGCCTCTGAAGGAAGGTTTAAAGTTGCAGTTTTTTAAAAGTATGTAAAGCACCCTTCTGCAAGACAGTGATGGAGGAATGAGGGGGAAAGTTTTTCTTTTTTGGGCCACCCCTTTGGGGGGAATCGCCAGTGGAAATAAAAAAAAAAAAAAAAGGATTACCTCTACTTCCCCTGGTAATGAAAGAAAAAAACGCAAGGGCAAAAAATCAAGAAATTAGAAACAAACTCAAATGAGTGATATACACATACATAACATACCCATCGCATGGGTTATAATGAACAATGTAAGTATAGTACACAAGAGTGTCTGTCATCTTTCTACCTAGGTGTTTTTTTGGGTGTGTTAACAAAATGAGATTTTTTCAGGATCGTGAACTTGGGAGACTGTGTAAACGGGAGAGTCGTGTGAGCTCTAAATCTCATCAAAACGCTAATGCTCTATAAACACCGAAATTCCTTGTTACAGCCTGTGTGAATTGATGTTTTATATTATATAACACCTTGTTGATTGTGGATTTTTATGTTACTGTTCCATGTAACATTTGTTAATTGTAATGTTGAATGTGACACCTGCTGATTGTAATGTTGTATGTAATACCTGTTGATTATAATGCAGTACGTGTTGAGTGTAATGTAGGCTATAGCAGGTTGTGTGAAATTAGACTGTGCATAACCTTGGTATGAATGTAATACTATTGGTAAACACAGCAGTATGAATTTTTAAGCGAGTATTTGACCAACGTTGTAGCCTGGGAGTATTATTCGTAGTGTCACACAAGGTGTCCCTGAGTGCCGCGAGTGTATCTAGGTTTCCCTGATACTCTGAGGAAAACTCTTTCTAATCCGATATATTGTAGGCTCCGTCAATCCCTTATTCCCGGCTCCCAACCTTGGGATAAAATATTGGCGTGGGCTCCCTCCCTTCCTCCCACATTCTAAGCTTTAAACTTAGGGATAAAATGGAATTCTTCTAAAAGCTTTGTGCATGGATGACAAAATTGACAGTTACGGTATTCTGGCAATGTTGGGTTGAGGATGGAAGGTTGAAAGGGGGTTATGGTGCTAGTGCACTGAGCAGAGGTTAAATGTCTGAGTGGGTGGGGGGGGGGCTGGAGGATGTTGTGTCGTAGGTTAGGAAGGGGGACAGGAACAATTGATCGTGGTGGAAAGCAAAGATGGTGGATGCACACACACACACACACACACACACACACACACACACAAACACAAACACACTCAAGAAAAGATACAAAGCTCTTGGAGCAGGGAAAGAGAGTGGACCTAGTATTGAGCGACTAGCGATGAGGCGGGGCCAGGAGGTGTAAATCAACGTCTGCAACCACAAATAGGCGAGTACACACACGAGCGTACGTTTTACCACGCATCTAGAAATACTTCAAACAATCAGATTCACACCTCTGGCCTGGTGCCACCACACTCACATCTGTATGAGTGTATAAGAATGTATATTATTGCTGCTAACCCAGTGTTCTTAATTTCACTCTTTCCAGAACTCTCTTCACTATTGGTTTTAACTTGTCCATGAACTCTGTACATAATTGTACATAAAATGTACATGCGCCCTGGTGGTCGGAATATGTGTTGAACTAAAATAATTTACAGTTGGTTAATAGCACTACCATCACCCACTATCATCACTACCATCACCCACTATCATCAGGAGGTGGAGAAGCTCCTAAGTGACCTTGATACCTCAAAGGCGGTGGGACCGGACATCTCTCCGTGGGTCCTTAGAGAGGGAGCAGAGACACTACGTGTGCCACTAACCAAAATCTTCAGCACTTCCCTTGAAACTGGGCAACTACCTGAAGTATGGAAGAAGGCAAATGTAGTCCCCATCTTTAAGAAGGGAGACAGAAATGAAGCACTAAATTATAGACCAGTGTCACTGACTTGTATAGTATGCAAAGCCTTGGAAAAGGTTATCAGGAGAAGAGTGGTGGAGCACCTGGAGCGGAACAAGATTACAAACGACAGCCAGCACGGATTCATGGAAGGCAAATTCTGTGTCACAAACCTTCTGGAGTTTTATGACAAGGTAAATGAAGTAAGAAATGAGAGGGAGGGGTTGGTTGATTGCATTTTCTTGGACTGCAAGAAGGCCTTCGACACAGTTCCTCACAAGAGATTAGTACAGAAGCTAGAAGAACAGGCACGTATAACAGGAAGGGCACTGCAATGGATCAGCGAATACCTAACAGGGAGGCAACAGCGAGTCATGGTCCGTGATGAGGTATCACAGTGGGCGCCAGTGACGAGCGGGGTCCAACAGGGTCAGTCCTGGACCAGTGCATTCTTGGTAAATGTGAAAGATATGACGGAAGGGATAGACTCAGAAGTGTCCCTGTTTCGATAGGAAGTTAATGAGAATTAAATCAGACGCGACCAGACAGTCTCAAAGACCTGACAGGCTGGATGTGGTCCAGAAACTGGCTCCTAGAATTTAACCCCGCCAAATGCAAAGTCATGAAGATCGGAGGAGGGCAAAGAAGACCGCAGACAGAGTATAGGCTAGGAGGCCAAAGGCTGCAAACCTCACTCAAGGAGAAAGACCTAGGAGTGAATGTAATACCGAGTACATCGCCAGAAGCACACATTAACCAGATAACTGCTGCGGCATATGGGCGCTTGGCAAACCTGAGAATAACGTTCCGTTACCTCAGTAAGGAATCGTTCAAGACTTTATACACTCTGTACGTCAGGCCCATACTGGAGTACGCAGCACCAGTTTGGAACCCACACCTGGTCAAATACGTCAAGAAATTAGAGAAAGTGCAAAGGTTTGCAACAAGGCTAGTTCCAGAGCTAAGGGGAATGTCCTATGAAGAAAGGTTAAGGGAAATCGGTCTGACGACACTGGAGGACAGGAGGGTCAGGGGAGACGTTACCTGGAGGTTACCTGGAGGTTACCTGGAGGTTATTCCGGGGATCAACGCCCCCGCGGCCCGGTCCACGACCAGGCCTCCCGATGGATCAGGGCCTGATCAACTAGGCTGTTACTGCTGGCCGCACGCAGTCCGACGTACGAGCCACAGCCCGGCTGATCCGGCACCGACTTTAGGTATCTGTCCAGCTCTCTCTTGAAGGCAGCCAGGGGTTTATTGGCAATTCCCCTAATGCTTGATGGGAGGCTGTTGAACAGTTTTGGGCCCCGGACACTTATGGTGTTTTCTCTTAGTGTACCAATGGCGCCCCTACTTTTTATTGGCGGCATTTTGCATCGCCTGCCCAGTCTTTTACTTTCGTAGGGAGTGATTTCTGTGTGCAGATTTGGACCATTCCTTCCAAGATTTTCCAAGTGTAGATTATGATATATCTCTCCCTCCTGCGTTCCAACGAGTACAAGTCAAGTGCTTCCAAGCGTTCCCAGTAGTAAGGTGCTTGACAGAACTTATACGTGCAGTAAAGGATCTCTGTACAACTCTCTAGATCTGCGATTTCACCTGCTTGTATGGAGATGTTAATGTACAGCAGTATTCCAGCCTAGAGAGAACAAGTGATTTGAAAAGGATCATCATGGGCTTTGCATCTCTCGTTTTGAAAGTTCTCATTATCCATCCTATCATTTTCTTTGCACGAGCGATCGTGGCACTGTTGTGATCCTTGAAAGTGAGATCCTCAGACATTACTACTCCCAGGTCCCTTACATTATTTTTCCGCTCTATTGTATGGCCGGAGTCAGTAGTATACTCTGTTCTAGTTATTATCTCCTCCAGTTTTCCATAACGGAGTAGTTGGAATTTGTCCTCATTGAACATCATATTGTTTACCGTTGCCCACTGGAAAACTTTGTTTATATCTTCTTGGAGGTTAACCGCGTCCTCAGCAGATGACAGCCTCATGCAGATCCTAGTATCATCCGCAAAGGATGATACGGTGCTGTGGTGTATATCTCTGTTTATGTCTGACGTGATAACGGCACACAAAATTCTGCGTGGAGTAGACAAGGTGGACAGAGACAGGATGTTCCAGAGATGGGACACAGAAACTAGGGGTCACAATTGGAAGCTGAAGACTCAGATGAGTCAAAGGGATGTTAGGAAGTATTTCTTCACTCATAGAGTAGTTAGGAAGTGGAATAGTCTGGCAAGCGATGTAGTGGAGGCAGGAACTATACATAGTTTTAAGACGAGGTATGATAAAGCTCATGGAGCAGGGGGAGAGAGGACCTAGTAGCTGTCGGTGAAGAGGCGGGACCAGGAGCCGAGTCTCGACCCCATGCAACCACAATTAGGTGAGTTAGGTGAGTACTACCACCACCCACTATCATCACTACCACCACCCACTATCATCACTACCACCACCCACTATCATCACTACCAACACCCACTATCATCACTTCCACCACCCACTATCATCACTTCCTCCACCCACTATCATCACTACCTCCACCCACTGTCATTACTACCACCACCCACTATCACTACCACCACCCACTGTCATCACTGCCACCACCCACGATCATCACTACCACCACCCGCTATCATTACAGTCACCACCCGCTTCCATCACTACCACCACCCGCTATCCATCACTTACCACCACCCACTATCATCACTACCACCACCCACTATCATCACTACCACCAACCACTATCATCACTACCACCACCCACTATCATCACTACCACCACCCACTATCATCACTACCACCACCCACTATCATCACTACCACCACCCACTATCATCACTACCACCACCCACTATCATCACTACCACCACCCACTATCATCACTACCACCCCCCACTATCATCACTACCACCACCCACTATCATCACTACCACCCCCACATATCATCACTACCACCACCCACTATCATCACTACCACCACCCACTATCATCACTACCACCACCCACTATCATCACTACCACCACCCACTATCATCACTACCACCACCCACTATCATCACTACCACCACCCACTATCATCACTACCACCACCCACTATCATCACTCCACCACCCACTATCACACTCCACCACCCATCATACTACCACCACCCCTTATCACTATCACCACCCACTATCATCACTACTACCCCCCCACTAACATCACTACCCCCACCCACTATCATACTACCACCACCCCCTATCATCACTACCACCACCCACTATCATCACTAACCAACCCACTATCATCACTCCACCACCCACTACATCACTACCCCACCCACATCATACACCCCACCCACACATCACTACACCACCCACTATCCCTCACT
>NW_026507224.1:0-2500 GCF_026875155.1 Cherax quadricarinatus
CGCCAAATGTGAATCAAAAGCTCGGAAAAGGGGGCAAAGAAGACGCAACAGATATAGGCAAGGGGCCCAAACGACTGCAAACTCACTCAAGGAGAAAGATCTAGGGGTAAGTATAATACCGAGTACGTCGCCAGAAGCACACATTAAACTAGATAACTGCTGCGACATATGGGCGCCTGGCAAACTTGAGAATAGCGTTCCGGTACCTCAGTAAGGAATATTTTCAAGATTTTAAATACACTGTGTACGTCAGGCTCATACTGGAGTACGCAGCACCAGTTTGGAACCCACACTTGGTCAAGCACGTCAAGAAATTTAGAGAAAGTGCAAAGGTTTGCAACAAGGCTAGTTCCAGAGCTAAGGGGAATGTCCTACGAAGAAAGGTTAAGGGAAATCGGCCTGACGACACTGGAGGACAGGAGGGTGGGTGACATGAAACGCATACAAAATACTGCGTGGAATAGACAAGGTGGACAGACAGGATGTTCCAGATATGGGACGCAGAAACAAGGGGTCAAAATTTGGGAAAGCTGAAGACTCAGATGAGTCAAAGGGATGTTAGGAAGTATTTCTTCAGCCACAGAGTTGGTAGGAAGTGGAATAGTCTGAAAAAGTGATGTAGTGGAGGCAGAAACCATACATAGTTTTAAGACGGGGTATGAAAAAGCTCATGAGCAGGGAGGGAGGACCCAGTAGCTGTCAGTGAAGAGGCGGGGCCAGGAGCTGAGCCTCGACCCCTGCAACCACAATTAGGTGAGCAAATTAGATGAGCACACCACACAGCTAAGGGTTTGTGTAGTTGAGTACACACATACACACACACACACACACCACAGACACACACACACACACACACAGCTATGTGGGCATTGGTGAGTAAAACACATACACACACACACACAGACACACACACAGACACACACACACACACAGACACACACACAGACACACACACAGACACACACACACACACACCACACACACACACACACACACAAAACACACACACACACAAAACACACACACAGGCCTAGTGTCTAATCGACATGTGCCTAGGACAAAATGGTAAAAACACACCCCACACACACCCCACACACACACACACGAAAAAATGGAGACCAAGATGTTGGATGTGGCGCTGGAAAACCTCATGTACCAGCAATTTTAAAGGGACACTACCAGAGTGAGAAGGGAGGATAAACCCAAAAGCAAGATTGGACCTTGTGTTCACCCTGGGCAGTTCAACATTGAGGACATCACATATGAGAGTCCCCTAGGAGCTAGCGAAACCCCGTGGTTCTGTGCTTTGAATATATAGTAGAGTTGCAAGTGGAGAGAGTAACAGGAGATGAATGGGGAAAAACCTGACTATAAAAAGAGGGGACTACATAGGGTTGCGGAACTTCCTGCAGAGGTTCCGTGGACAGAGAACTGGCAGGAAAGCCAGTAAATGAAATGATGGAATATGTAACAACAAAATGCCCGGAGGCAGTGGAAAGGTTTATTCCTAAGGGCAACAGAAAAAATGGGAAGACCAGATCGAGCCTCTGGTTTACCCGACGGTGTAAGGAGGCAAAAACAAAGTGCAATAGAGAATGGAAAAAGTACAGAAGGCAGAGAACACATGAAAATAGGGAGATCAGTCGCAGGGGCCAGGAACGAGTACGCACAGTAAGGAGGGGAGGCCCAGCGACAGTATGAAAATAACATAGCATCGAAAATCAAAACTAACCCGAAACTGTTATATAGCCACATCAGGAGGAAGACAACAGTCAAAGACCAGGTGATCAGATTGAGGACAGAAGGTGGAGAACTCACAAGAAATGATCAGGAGGTATGTGAGGAGCTAAAACGGGAGATTTAAGGAAGTTTTTACAGTAGAACAGGAGGGCTGTTTTGAAGACAGCACAGAAGGGAACATCAAGAGGGAATATACCAACAATTTGTTGGATGACATACGAACAACCGAGAGGTGCAGAAGCTGCTAAGTGACCTTGATACCTCAAAGGCGATGGGACTGGACAACATCTCCCCATGGGTCCTTAGAGAAGGAGCAGAGATGCGTGGGATGCCCCTAACCACAAATCTTCAACACATCCCTTGAAACTGGGCAACTACCTGAGAAATGGAAGACAGCAAATGTAGTCCCCATAATTAAGAAAGGAAACAGAAATCAGGGACTAAACTCCAGACCTGTGTCTCTGACATGTATTGTGTGTAAATCATGGAGAAGATTATCAGGGGGAGAGTGGGCGAACACCGGAACGGAACAAGATTATAAAAGAAAACCAGCATGGGTTCATGGAAGGCAAATCCTGTGTCACAAACCTTCTGGATTTTTATTGATAAGGAAAAAGAAATAAGACACGAGAGAGAGGGGGGGGTTGATTGGTTTTTCCTAGACTTTCAGGAAGGCCTTTGACACAGTTCCCCACAAAAAGATTAGTGCAGAAGCTGGAGGATCAGGTGCATATAACAGGGAGAGCACTGCAATGGATCA
>NW_026507224.1:5000-45741 GCF_026875155.1 Cherax quadricarinatus
ACCAAATAACTGCTGCAGCATATGGGCGCCTGGCAAACCTCAGAACAGCATTCCGAAAATCTTAATAAGGAATCGTTCAGTCCCCTGTACACCGTGTACGTTAGGCCCATATTGGAGTATGCGCACCAGTTTTGGAACCCACACCAAAGCCAAGCATGTAAAGAAACTAGAGAAAGTGAAAAGGGTTTTGGCAACAAGACTAGTCCCAGAGCTAAGAGGTATGTCCTATGAGGAGGGGTTTAAAGGGGAAAATCAACCTGACGACACTGGGGGAACAGGAGAGATAGGGGGACATGATAACGACTTACAAAATACTGAGAGGAATTGACAAGGGGACAAAGACAGGATGTTCCAGAGACTGGACACAGTAACAAGGGGGCACAGTTGGAAGTTAAAAGACCAAGATGAATCAAAGGGATGTTAGGAAGTATTTCTCAGCCACAGAGTAGTCAGTAAGTGGAATATTTTGGGAAGCGATGTAGGGGAGGCAGGATCCATACATAGCTTTAAGCAGAGGTATGATAAAGCTCACGGCTCAGGAGAGTGACCTAGTAGCGAACAGTGAAGACGCGGGCCGGAGCTCGGACTCGACCCCGCAACCTCAACTAGGTGACTACAACTAGGTGAGTACACATACACACACACACATACACACACACACACACACACATACACATACACACACACACACATACCACACACACACAAACACACAACACACACATACACACACATAGCAAAAAAAAAGTCACAGTACCGTAGCCGAACACACACCTGACTTACGTCAGGAACACCACACCTGACTTACGTCAGGAACACTACACCTAGACTTACGTCAGGAACACTACACCTGACTTACGTCAGGAACACTACACCTGACTTACATCAGGAACACTAAACCTGACTTACGTCAGGAACACTACACCTGACTTACGTCAGGGAACCCCTACACCTGACTTACGTCAGGAACACTACACCTGACTTACGTCAGGAACACTACACCTGACTTACGTCAGGAACACTACACCTGTCTTACGTCAGGAACACTACAACCTGACTTACGTCAGGAACACTACACCTGACTTACGTCAGGAACACAACACCTGACTTACGTCAGGAACACTACACCTGACTTACGTCAGGAACACTACACCTGACTTACGTCAGGAACACTACACCTGACTTACGTCAGGAACACTACATCTGACTTACGTCAGGAACACTACACCTGACTTACGTCAGGAACACTACACCTGACTTACGTCAGGAACACTACACCTGACTTACGTCAGGAACACAACACCTGACTTACGTCAGGAACACTACACCTGACTTACGTCAGGAACACTACAACCTGACTTACGTCAGGAACACTACACCTGACTTACGTCAGGAACACTACACATGATTTACGTCAGGAACACTACACCTGACTTACGTCAGGAACACTACACCTGACTTACGTCAGGAACACTACACCTGACTTACGTCAGGAACACTACACCTGACTTACGTCAGGAACACTACACCTGACTTACGTCAGGACACTACACCTGACTTACGTCAGGAACACTACACACCTGACTTACGTCAGGAACACTACACCTGACTTACGTCAGGAACACAACACCTGACTTACATCAGGAACACTAACACCTGACTTACGTCAGGAACACTACAATCTGACTTACGTCAGGAACACTACAACCTGACTTACGTCAGGAACACTACACCTGACTTTCTTCAGGAACACTACACCTGACTTACGTCAGGAACACTACACCTGACTTACGTCAGGAACACTACACCTGACTTACGTCAGGAACACTAACAACCTGACTTACGTCAGGAACACACACCTGACTTACGTCATGAATACTACACCTGACTTACGTCAGGAACACAACACCTGACTTACGTCAGGAACACTACACCTGACTTACGTCAGGAACACTACACCTGACTTACGTCATGAATACAACACCTGACTTACGTCAGGAACACTACACCTGACTTACGTCAGGAACACTACACCTGACTTACGTCAGGAACACTACACCTGACTACGTCATGAATACTACACCTGACTTACGTCAGGAACACAACACCTGACTTACGTCAGGAACACTACACCTGACTTACGTCAGGAACACTACACCTGACTTACGTCAGAACACAAACACCTGACTTACATCAGGAACACTAAACCTGACTTACGTCAGGAACACTACACCTGACTACGTCAGGAACACTACACCTGACTTACGTCAGGAACACTACACCTGACTTACGTCAGGAACACTACACCTGACTTACGTCAGGAACACTACACCTGACTTACGTCAGGAACACTACACCTGACTTATGTCAGGAACACTACACCTGACTTATGTCAGGAACACTACACCTGACTTACGTCAGGAACACTACACCTGACTTACCTGGAGAAACCTGGAGTTTACCTGAGAGAGCTCCGGGGTCAACGCCCCCGCGGCCCGGTCTGTGACCAGGCCTCCTGGTGGATCAGAGCCTGATCAACCAGGCTGTTACTGCTGTCTGCACGCAAACCAACGTAACGAGCCACAGCCCGGCTGATCAGGAACTGACTTTAGGTGCTTGTCCAGTGCCAGCTTGAAGACTGCCGGGGGTCTGTTGGTAATCCCCCTTATGTATGCTGGGAGGCAGTTGAACAGTCTCGGGCCCCTGACACTTATTGTATGGTCTCTTAACGTGCTAGTGACACCCCTGCTTTTCATTGGGGGGATGTTGCATCGTCTGCCAAGTCTTTTGCTTTCGTATGAGTGATTTTCGTGTGCAAGTTCGGTACTAGTCCCTCTAGGATTTTCCAGGTGTATATAATCATGTATCTCTCCCGCCTGCGTTCCAGGGAATACAGGTTCAGGAACCTCAAGCGCTCCCAGTAATTGAGGTGTTTTATCTCCATTATGCGCGCCGTGAAGGTTCTCTGGGACATTTTCTAGGTCAGCAGTTTCACCTGCCTTGAAAGGTGCTGTTAGTGTGCAGCAATATTCCAGCCTAGATAGAACAAGTGACCTGAAGAGTGTCATCATGGCTTGGCATCCCTCGTTTTGAAGGTTCTCATTATCCATCCTGTCGTTTTTTTTAGCAGATGCGATTGATACAATGTTATGGTCCTTGAAGGTGAGATTCTCCGACATGATCACTCCCAGGTCTTTGACGTTGGTGTTTCGCTCCATTTTGTGGCCAGAATTTGTTTTGTACTCTGATGAAGATTTAATTTCCTCGTGTTTACCATATCTGAGTAATTGAAATTTCTCATCGTTGAACTTCATATTGTTTTCTGCAGCCCACTGAAAGATTTGGTTGATGTCCGCCTGCAGCCTTGCAGTGTCTGCAATGGAAGACACTGTCATGCAGATTCGGGTGTCATCTGCAAAGGAAGACACAGTGCTGTGGCTGACATCCTTGTCTAAGTCAGATATGAGGATGAGGAACAAGATGGAGCGAGTACTGTGCCTTGTGGAACAGAGCTTTTCACCGTGCCTGCCTCGGACTTTACTCTGTTGACTACTACTCTCTGTGTTCTGTATGAGGAAATTATAGATCCTCGACCGACTTTTCCTGTTATTCCTTTAGCAAGCTTTTGTGCGCTATTACACCATGGTCACACTTGTCGAAGGCTTTTGCAAAGTCTGTATATATTACATCTGCATTCTTTTTGTCTTCTAGTGCATTTAGGACCTTGTCGTAGTGATCCAGTAGTTGAGACAGACAGGAGCGACCTGTTCTAAACCCATGTTGCCCTGGGTTGTGTAACTGATGGGTTTCTAGATGGGTGGTGATCTTGCTTCTTAGGACTCTTTCAAAGATTTTTATGATATGGGATGTTAGTGCTATCGGTCTGTAGTTCTTTGTTGTTGCTTTACTGCCCCCTTTGTGGAGTGGGGCTATGTCTGTTGTTTTTAGTAACTGTGGGACGACCCCCGTGTCCATGCTCCCTCTCCATAGGATGGAAAAGGCTCGTAATAGGGGCTTCTTGCAGTTCTTGATGAACACGTCAGGAACACTACACCTGACTTACGTCAGGAACACTACAACTGACTTACGTCAGGAACACTATACCTGACTTACGTCAGGAACAGTAACACATGACGTCAGGGACAGTAACACATGATGTCAGGGATAGGAACACACAAAGTCAGCAACAGGAGCACATAACATCAGCAACAGGAGCACATAACGTCAGCAACAGGAGCACATAACGTCAGCAACAGGAGCACATAACGTCAGCAACAGGAGCACATAACGTCAGCAACAGGAACACATAACGTCAGCAACAGGAGCACATAACGTCAGCAACAGGAGCACATAACGTCAGCAACAGGAACACATAACGTCAGCAACAGGATCACATAACGTCAGCAACAGGAGCACACAACATCAGCAACAGGAGTACATAACGTCAGCAACAGGAGTATGTAACATCAGCAACAGGAGCACATAACGTCAGCAACAGGAGCACATAACGTCAGCAACAGGAGCACATAACGTCAGCAACAGGAGCACATAACGTCAGCAACACGAGCACATAACGTCAGCAACAGAAGTACATAAAGTCAGCAACAGCACATAACGTCAGCAACAGGAGCACATAACGTCAGCAACAGGAACACATAACGTCAGCAACAGGAGTACATAACGTCAGCAACAGGAGCACATAACATCAGCAACAGGAGCACATAACGTCAGCAACTGGAGCACATAACGTCAGCAACAGAAGTACATAACGTCAGCAACAGGAGCACATAACGTCAGCAACAGGAGCACATAACGTCAGCAACAGGAGCACATAACGTCAGCAACAGGAGCACAGAAGACCATCACACTTGGTAAACACTTGTAGTGTTATCAACAACTCGAGAATATTGTCCCTGTGTCTACAAAATATTGTGTGATGGACTGTGAGGGAAAAGTTCAATAGACAGAAGTAGTGAGGGAGTATATAGTAACGATAGTTTCATTGCCGGCTACTTGTTAAGGTAGGGTAAGTCAAGCTCCTGCTATTCCCGCCTTTTTTCCCCCTCCCCGAAAGTGATAGTTTGACTGCCGGCTGCTTGTTAAGGTAGGGTCAGTCTAGCTCCCACTATCCCTTCCCCTCCTTCTTCCCCCCCCTCGAAAGGTGACGTGTGGGGCTCCAGTCCAAACAGTAATCACTAGACTCACAGCTCCCAGCACTACTGTAAGTACATTCCTGCCTTGTATTCTAGTGGATTTATTGGTTGAAAGCTTCACTTTTGAGCAATAATAAACTTAGTCCTTTCAGTTTTGCTCTAAGTTGACTGTTGTAATAATCACCACATCTTTTAGGTATTGTATTTATCATGGAGAGTGATTTCTTAAGCAGTGGGTAACCTGTCTATCTTTCTAGCTTGGATGTCAGAGAGGGTCACCTGCCAATCAACGAGTAGAACTGATGGAGATGGACGAACGTCCTAAGACTTCCCTTTTTGGATTTAATTACCTGTGCATCTGTATGAAATTGCAGGACGTAACCCCTCATCATTACAATGGTAAAGAACCTGCTTTCCTGTCATCAGGATAGAATACTCAAGGCTATACTGTGAAGAACTAGCCAGTGGGTTGTAGCCAACACCTGCGACCCCCCCCCATCATCGGCAACGGCTACGATTTCAACAAGCAGTGTCACCAACACCAGACACCCAAGTTTTATATTAGCGTTGAATTCAGTTATCATTTATATTTTTCATTTTTCATTTTCTTTAATGTAGGATTAATATTTCATATTTAAGTGTTTTGTATTTTATATTTTCTATATAATAAAGTGTTTATGTTTGTCTGGTATTATTTCTTTTTCTATTCATTAATTTTCCTGAGGAGGAGCCAGCCTTGGTAATACTGTCTGAAGTTATTACAGGGCTGAGTAAGCCTTCGCAAGTGGCGACCTTGCCAGGATCAACTCTACTGAATCAAGATTCAACTCCATCTCGAATTGGAACTTCAACGCCGCATACCACAGACGGTTACCACCAGCCATGAGTAATCATTCTCTATGGTAGGACTACAGTACAGGTATTTAAAAGATTTGGTGATTGTTATTGTCTCTATTTATTGTAAGTCAAGTCAAGGCAGGAATACTAGTTAATTCTGCCATCTATTTTTGTGTGAGCTTGAAACACTTGGAGGATTAGACTCTAGGGACCCGAGATTTTCCAGTGACAATTTGTTTCATTGAGCTCTTTATTATATCAAGGGAACTGCCATAGGACACTCTTGATTTGTTGGTGAGAAGATTGGATGGTCAAGTGACCCCATTCTACTTACTGTTTGCTCGGAGCCGGCATAGAACCCTTCGTTTTAATTAATACATATTGTTTAATTGAAGCAGGGATCGAGCCCTCTGGTTTATTTAGTTTGAGTGGAGCAGGAATTGAACCCTCCATTTTCTTTAATACCCGTTTCATTTCCCCTGATAGTTTAAGTTATTCTTGCAAGCATGGAGGAATACCAGTTTTGGATGAACGCTGGAAGTAAGTTAGGAATAACAGGGAAAAATTTAGAATCTTTCATTAGTGCTAAGATCCAGGAAAGACTTGAAAGAGAGAGAATTGAGAGAGAAGAGAGACAGAAAGGGAAAGAGAAGAAGAAAAGGAGAGAGAAAGAATCGAAAGAGAAGAGAAAAAGGAGAAAGAGAACCTTGAAAGACAGGAGAAAAAGGAGAGAGAGAGAATTGAGAGAGAAATCCAAGAAAGACAGAAAGAGAAAGAGAAGACAAAAAGGAGCGTGATAGACTTGATCGTGAAGAAAGAGCTAGAGAACGTGAGGAACAGGCTAAAATACATGAGGAACAGGCTAAAATAAGAGAACTTGAGGAAAGAGCAAAGGATAGAGAAGTTGAGGAAAAAGCTAGAGAACTTGAGTTAATGGAGAGAGAAAAGGATCGCGAGCTCGAAAAATCTCGCATTGAATTAGAGAATAAAAAGTTAACTTTTACACAACAACAATTAGAGGAAGGAGTAATGGAACAACGTGCAGTCAGTGCACATATTCCAACACCTAATTTACCTCCCTTCACAGAGGGGGAGGACATTACTTCTTACATTATCAGGTTTGAAAATACTGCTACCCTCTGTGAATGGCCTGCTGACACCTGGGCTACCAGGTTAGGAATGTTATTTTCTGGTACCGCTTTGAATATCTATGCAACTTTGTCGCAGGATATTATATGTAATTATAACCTACTGAAGAAGGTAATCCTTAAAGCATATAAAAAAAAAACACTAATTCTTACAGGAAAGATTTCAGGTATGCCACCTTACAGCCTGGCCAGAACTTTCAGCAGTTACAGGTAACACTCTTTCGTTTGTTCGAATTTTGGATAGAGAGTTCAGGAATTGATCACAGTTATGAATCTCTTAGAGACTTCATGGTTGCTGACCAGTTCCTGACAGCTCTTCCCCATCAGATACGAACATTCATCAGAGAACGTAACCTGATTAAAGCTGAGGAAGTTGCTGAGGCTGCTGACCTGTATGCTGAGGCTCACAATTCCTATAAAGACCTAAAGGGATCGAACCCTAAGGGCAAGAGTTCATCAGACCTTAAGAAATCAAAACCTCTAGTGCAAAGTAAAATGACTTCTTTTATTCCTGTTTGTCATTTGTGTGGTGTTAAGGGACATAAACGTCCAGATTGTCCTTCTAAGAAGGTCCAAAAAATTGGAAGATGTTTTAAAGACTGTAATGACCAAGCACCCTTCTGTTCAGGAACAGTTAATGGACTTAATGTATCTACCATTTTACGAGACACTGGATGCACATGCATAGTCATTTCTGAAAAGCTGTTCCCTAACCTTAAAGAAACTCATTCCTCTGCTATACTTTCAGACTAATTGGGCCGTACGGACACTTTTCCTACCATCCGTTGTTACATTAGGTCTAAATGGTTCACAGGTTGGTCTTAAGCCATACTAGCTCCCATCACTTCTTGCTCCGTACTAATAGGTAATGTAAAAGGTGCCATTCTTCCTTCTGAGGTTGACCTTTCATCACCAAAGATGGACATAAGTGTTTCAGATCCTCTTTCTGTAGAGTCAGAGAAGCCCCTCGAAAGTTCAGATGAGACAATGTCTCGTGAGATTCATGTGGGATTAAAAATCAGTGATGCTACTCTCGAAAGCGAGGTAGTAGGATCACCGGTTCACTTGTTAGATGAAAGTGAAGATATCGCCTCCGATACCATAAATGTCTTGACTAGGGCTCAGACCAAAGCCCAGACTTCTCCTACTGTCCATCCTTTGATTTTTCCCTGACTTTAAGCCTTTAGACATATCGAAGGACTCCTTTGTCAATTTACAACGTAATTGCCCTTCTCTTCAGGATTGCCATAATGCAGCTAAACAAAATCAAGTTATCCAAAGGAAAAACTTTTCATATAAATTTGAATATATAAAAGGTATCTTGTACAAGTCAGTATTCAAATTAAATTCAGATGAGACAGACTATTCCATCTTAGTTGTTCCAAGTCAATGCAGAGAGACTGTTCTTAAAATGGCTCATGACCTGCCAGTGGCCGGACATTTCTCGCATCGTAAAACCTTAAATAAAATTAGTGAAACCTATTTTTGGCCAAAAATGTCCTCAGATGTCACTACCTATTGTAGATCGTGTAAAGTTTGCCAACTGTCATCCTCCCGAGGTACCAGGCGAGTACCTATGGTCAAAATGCCAGTCTTTATGGTACCTTTTGAAAGAGTAGCTATTGACATCGTTGGTCCTTTATCTCCACTTTCATCTGGGGGACATAGATATATATTAACATTAGTTGATTATGCTTCGAGTTTCCCTGAAGCCATACCCTTAAAGACCATAACCACTACAGAGGTGGCTGAAGCCCTTTTGTCCATCTTCTCCAGAGTGGGCATCCCTAGAGAAATTTTGTCTGACCGTGGGACACAATTCACATCTGACTTAAATGCAACATCTATACCAACTTCTGGGAGTGAAGCCTCTCTTCACCACACCCTATCATCCCAGCTGTAATGGGAGGATTGAGGTTCAGTCTTCTTACCAGTTTCTCCTTGACCTTAGATCCAAACTTGAGGAGACCTCTGACATAGTTTCGAAAAACCTAAGCTTGTCAATGGACCAGTACAAAACCTATATTGATTCCAAAAGTCAGAGGAGAAGTTTTAAAGTAGGGGATGAAGTCCTTGTACTTTTGCCGATCAAGTCAAATAAATTATTAGTAGCATGGAAAGGTCCATATAAAGTATTAAAAATTTGTGGGAAAGTTGACTACCTCATAGAAGTCAAGGGAAAACCTAAGCTTATCATATCAACATCCTTAAGAAATATTACCGAAGAAATTCGGTTAACTGCCTTAATAACTTTGACTTAGTTTTTCCACACGAACTTGATACGACAACTGAAGAATGGAAGGTGTGTGTAATTGACACCTCTAACTTAGACTATGATGAAGAACTACATGACTTGGTGACTCTTGACCACTCCGGCGCAACAAACATTAATATTAATGAATCTTTGGATGACCATAAGAGACATGAACTACTTCAATATGTGAGTAACTTTTCAGACGTCTTTACTGATATTCCAGGTGTTACCTCCACGGTAGTCCATAAGATTGACTTAGTGACGGACAATCCTATCAAACGAAAATTATACCCAATGCCAGTTCACCTTAGGGATGCATTTGACCGAGAGGTAGACAAATTATTAAAACTAAAGATCATTGAACCTTCAGTATCTGCATATTGCTCACCAGTAGTCATGGTTAAGAAGGAGGGTAATTCATATAGACTTGCTATTGACTTCAAAGGCCTTAATGCTATAACTCGGTGGGATGCTGAGCCTATGCCCTTAATAGATAGCGATCTACACAAATTTTATGACGCTTCCTTCTTTTCAGAGGTTGATATTGCGCAGGCATATCATCAGGTAATGTTAGATCCTTCTTCTAAGCAGTACACCGCTTTTCCTACACACCAAGGACTGATGCAATATAGAACTATGCCCTTCGGTTCGGTAACTGCCTGTGCTACCTACGTGAGACTGATGAGAAAGGTCTTGGGTAATATGCCAAATGTTTCAGTATATTTTGATAACATTTACATAATGACATCCACGTGGGGCGAACATATCCAAACATTAACATCAGTTTTGCGTAGGTTATGCTCACATGGCCTCACTGCCAAGCCGAAGAAATGCTTCCTTGGGTATAAACTGTCATGTGGGTTTTCGAAAACGTGGATAGGGTAAGAATACTCACGTAGGCTGGTAGTACGTATAATATAACGGAAAGTGTGGGAAAGCGCCAACAGCCGTCCTGCCTCTCTCTGCTCCCTAGCCTGACTGACCCATGAGTGCCTACGGGTGAGGGATGTTTGAAATCGTGCTATGGTCAGCAGCAATATGAATACAGTCAATGATTCACACAGACGGTTGGTAGTGAGTCATCTACTGGTACACTGGTTACTGGTAACTGGTTACTAGGAACTGGTACTACTACTGAGAGCTCGGCGACGCTAACGTATGTCGTCCCGACATACAACTAATACAAGCTAGAGATGGCAGGTATACGGCTTGGGCTGATTCTATACAATGTCAAAGTACACAACAATTGAACATTATAATATACATAAGTAAGAACATTGGAATGGAAGCTTACAAACTGAAACTATAATAAGCTGTAATGCAATACAAGGTATAATATAGCACAACTCATCGAATGAAACTCAACGTTGAGATTACACAATAGAAGTTATAAAAAAAAAATTTGATCGATCGATCTGTATTCATGTGATCTACGGATTCTGAGGAAGGAATATATACAAAGAAAGAAGTGTTTAACAGAAAGACAGATTCGGTGCACTCAAATCTAGACTGTTAACTCTCAGAATTCAGAGAGAACGTGAACACAAAAAAAAATTCTTGAATACTGATAAGTTGATACTGTAATTATTCATCTATACAGGTTATTTACATTTAACCCCAACTCTGCTAGGGTGAGATTGACATATGCAGAATGGGTGTCATCTCTGGGAGGATCAAACTGGCTAACTCATGCACTGGCTAACTCATGCTGTATTTGAGGCAAATCTGAATTGGAAGTAACAAATGATACTTGAGGATTTCTCAATACCTGTCGTGTACGTAGGGAATAACGACATTCAGGTTAATCGTCTGACTGAGTATCAGAGGTAGAGAGTACAGGATCAGGAGGATTGTCAGAGTCTGTCACATTAGTCTGGGTTGGAACATCATTATCATCACATACTAACTTCATATGATCTAAATGCGATTCTTTATACTGACCAGTACTAATTTCTCTAACCTTATACTTATTACCAGTGATATGTTCAACTACTCGATAAGGACCAACAAACTTTTGATCAAGCTTAGGCATTGCAGACGTTTTGTTAAAGTTAGTCAGCATAACTCTCGAACCTACTTTGATTTTGGATCTCTTCGCTCGAGTGTTTGCGACTCTTGTAAATTCTGCTGTTGATTTATGAAGTGTTTCACGGATTCTTCTAAAAAACACTTTGAGCTAAGCTGGTACGAGTTGCTATGAAATCATCAGGGTTGTAATTTGGTTTCGGATTAGAATATAGCAACTCATAAGGCAAACGTTTATCTACACCATACAATGCATAATGTGGAGTGTCACCTATAGAAACATTGTAAGCAGAATTTATAGCACACTGCACATCAGGTATAACTTCATCCCAAGTTTCACTGTTGGGATTGACAGTGGCTCTCAAGACATCAAGTACTTTCTTATTGGTACGTTCCGCTAACCCATTGCTGGCAGGATGATGA
The DNA here is from genome assembly GCF_026875155.1 of Cherax quadricarinatus. NCBI lineage: Eukaryota > Metazoa > Arthropoda > Malacostraca > Decapoda > Parastacidae > Cherax > Cherax quadricarinatus. Next base: position 16,841 of record NW_026507224.1, read on the forward strand.
GGAACAATGGTGAATTTAGAGATCTTGTACAAGTACACAAATTTTCAAGAATCTCATTACAGAATTCACCTCCATTATCTGTTACTAGGGACTTAGGGGTGTATGCCTGCAAATAATGCGTTCTTTAACGCTTTAGCACTGTCCTCGGCAGTCTTATCTCATTAGGAACTAACTCACAATATCTGGTGAAATGGTCTACCATAACACACAGATGTTTGTTGCCCTGGAGGGAACATTGGAAATTAGTTAACAAGTCTAGCGCAACTCTTTCCCAAGGTTCGCTAGTGGTTGGATACACTTGGATTGGATTAGGACCATTAGCATTACCTTTATGTTGCATGCAGACACTACATTTCTTAACATACTCAGAAATATCAGTTGCCATACGAGGCCAAAAGTATTTCAATCTGGCTTGTTTTACTGAACGATCCATACCAGGGTGTGCAATACCTGGTACATCATGAACTAGCTGTAAGGCTACATTCACTAGTGACTGTGGAATTACTAACTGGTATACTCTTCTGCTAGGAGTACCCAACTCGGCTGTTCGATACAGTAATTCTTGGTTCATGACAAAGTCACTGATGGGTGCTGGTGGCTTCAAAGTCAGAATAAGATCTTCCTGGAGCAGGAATCGAATCACACCAGACCACATGGGATCTGTTCGTTGAGCATTCTTTACATCCTCAGCACTAAATGGAGGGTCTGCAGTTACTATACTAACATGTCGCGATAAGGCATCTGCGACTACATTTGACTTGCCAGGTAAGTGTTCAAAGGTGGGATTGAACTCTTGGATAGTCAAGGTCCATCTGGCTAACCTTCCAGTAGGTTGTTTGTTCTGGAATAAGGTATCAGTGGAGCGTGGTCCTGTCAAGACATGAACAGAGTACTGATAAATAATGTCTCGGAAGTGCTTTAAAGACCATACTATTGCTAAAGCTTCTTGCTCAGTTACTGTATAATTATGTTCAGCCTTCGTAAGGACTTCGGCTAGCAAATGCAACTGCGTTGTACTTGCCATCAGTCTTCTGAGCTAGTACGGCACCTATGCCAATAGAACTAGCATCAGTATCAGATAGAAGGGCTTAGAAAAATCTGGAAATTTCAAAATTGGAGCAGATGTTAGCTTTTCTTTTAGAGTTTGGAATGCTCTTTCTTGACGGAAGGCCCAAACAAAAGGAGCATCTTTCTTAAGCAACTCAGTTAGAGGAGCAGCTATGGAAGAAAAATTGGCAATGACAAGATCTATAAAAACCTGCTAAGCCCACAAAGGATCTTACGGCATCACAGTTTTGGGAGTTGGAAAATTTAGTACTGCAGTTACTTTACTTTGGTCAGTCGTAACCCCTCTAGGAGTGACTACGTGACCAAGAAACTTAATTTCTGATCTGAAAAATTGACATTTAGACAGTTTTGATCTTTAAATTGGCTTCTTCAAGCTTACCAAGTACTACATCAAGTCTTTTCAAGTGTGTATCCACGTCTTTAGACATGACGATTACGTCATCTAAGTACACCATAAGTGCATTACCTATGAGACCTCTAAAGATATTAGTCATGAGCCTTGAGAACGTGATAGGGAGGATCGTAATCCAAACGCCATACGGAGGAAGTGATAATGACCTGTAGGAGTGGAGAATGCAGTTAGCTCTTGGCTGTCCTCGTGAAGAGGGACTTGCCAAAACCCTTGTAACAAATCCAGGGTTGAAAAGACTTTGTTATCTCCGATGTTACGTAAAAGATCACCCAGTACAGGAAGTGGGAAGCGATCTGGAATAGTTTTCGCATTTAACTTCCTAAAGTCAATCACTGGCGCCAAGTACCATCCTTCTTAGGTACTAGGATCAGGGTGCATTCCAAGGTGAATTGCTAGGTGCAATAACTCCATCATCAAGCATTTGATTGATCAATTCTTCTGCAACAGCAACTTGTGAATGAGGCATTCTGTATGCAGGTATATAGATAGGTCTAGTACCAGTTCAAGTGGAATACGATGGGACAATAAGTTCGTTATACCCATCTTCCTCGCCTGGTAGGCAATGGCTTTACGACGTTTGTTCAACAGAGTCAACAAATGCTTGACTTCATCTGGGAAGTCAGTGGGAGCTAAGTCTTTCTCTCTCAACTGGTGGAACAGATTGATCCAGTGAAGTGGATGAGCGAAGAAATGCTTCCTTGGGTATAACAAGATTAGATATCTTGGACTGATACTTCCTAATAACTCTCTGCAGCCTCTCCCCAGTAAGATCAAAGCTTTATTAGAATTTAAATTCCCCAAAACCAAGAAGCTCATGCGTAGCTTTCTTGGTTCTGTAAATTTTTATGCACAGTTTATCCCGAACCTTACTGATCTTACAGGCATCTTATCCGACTTCCTTAAAAAGTCTGTAAAGGAACCTCTTGAACTTTCCGACGTAGCTCGGGAAAAGTTTAATGAGATTAAAAGTATCTTTTTGAAAGACCCTATACTTAAGATTCCAGATACTAATAAAACATTTTGTTTAAGACTGATGCCTCCAATATTTGGCTTAGGTGCAGTGCTACTACAATACCATGATGGTATTTCCCTTCCCTGTATGCTTCCTAAGCCAGAAACTCCTTCCCGCAGAAACGAGATACTCCACCATAGAAAGGAATGTTTGGCCCTTGTGTGGGGTATCTCCAAACTTAAATTTTTATTTGCGGGGAAAAAAATTTCATTTTAGAAACGGACCACAAACCTTTGATATACCTAGAAACTTTTAAGGGAACCAACAGTCGCCTCTTGAGGGGGACATTGGCACTCCAGCTTTTAAGTTCCAATTGTGTATATCAATGGTTCATCCAATTATTTCTCTGACTGGTTAAGTCGTGACAGTCAGTAGAAGATTTCTTGCCTTCCCACGACTTCCATATGTTAGAACTTTTTCCTCGCCTATTCTTCTTATACTCCTTGACTATAAGTCTTGGTATGGGGGAGTGTGGGGAAAATTCAATAGATAGGAGTAGCGAGGGAGATATAGTAACGATATTTTTCATTGTCGGCTACTTGTTAAGGTAGGGTAAGTCAAGCTCCCGCTATTCCCGCCTTTTTTCCCCCTCCCCGAAAGTGATAGTTTGACTGCTGGCTGCTTGTTAAGGTAGGGTCAGTCTAGCTCCCACTATCCCTTCCCCTCCTTCTTCCCCCCCCGATAGGTGACGTGTGGGGCTCCGGTCCAAACAGTAATCACTAGACTCACAGCTCCCAGCACTACTGTAAGTACATTCCTGCCTTGTATTCTAGTGGATTTATTGGTTGAAAGCTTCACTTTTGACCAATAATAAACTTAGTCCTTTCAGTTTTGCTCTAAGTTGACTGTTGTAATAATCACCACATCTTTTAGGTATTGTACTTATCATGGAGAGTGATTTCTTTAAACAGTGGGTAACCTGTCTAAACTTTCCAGCTTGGATGACAGAGAGGGTCACCTGCCAATCACGAGTAGAAAATGATGGAGATGGACGAATGTCCTGAGACTTCCCCTTTTTGGATTTAATTACCTGTGGGATCTGTATGAAATTGCAGACGTAACCCCTCATCATTACAACGGTAAAGAACCTGCTTTCCTGTCATCGGGATAGAATACTCAAGGCTATACTGTGAAGAACTAGCCAGTGGGTTGTAGCCAACACCTGCGACCCCCCCCCATCATCGGCAACGGCTACGATTTCAACAAGCAGTGTCACCAACACCAGACACCCAAGTTTTATATTAGCGTTGAATTCAGTTATCATTTATATTTTTCATTTTTCATTTTCTTTAATGTAGGATTAATATTTCATATTTAAGTGTTTTATATTTTATATTTTCTATATAATAAAGTGTTTATGTTTGTCTGTTATTATTTCTTTTTCTATTCATTAATTTTCCTGAGGAGGAGCCAGCCTTGGTAATACTGTCTGAAGTTATTACAGGGCTGAGTGAGCCTTCACATGGGCGCAGCTCTGCAGTTACTATTATGGTCATAGTTCGTAACGGAACTATCTTGTCGTTATAAGAGCTACTAACCCGCTACACTACTACTGAACTATCGTATGGTTATAGTAGTTAATAACCTGCTGGACTATATTACACACAACAGATCTCTTCTTCACTTACTGGTAACAATATTTCTCTCAGTCTGCCCGATGTATAATTATATATGTTATGTATCTGTTATTGGTTCTGGGTATTCTCGTTCCCGCAGCCAGGTCCAGGACCAGGCCAGAGTATACCTGAAGAAAGTTCCGCGGGTCAACGCTCCCGCAGCCAGGTCCAGGACCAGGCCAGAGTATACCTGAAGAAAGTTCTGGGGGTCAACGCTCCCGCAGCCAGGTCCAGGACCAGGCCAGAGTATACCTGAAGAAAGTTCCGGGGGACAACGCTCCCGCAGCCAGGTCCAGGACCAGGCCAGAGTATACCTGAAGAAACTTCCGGGGGACAACGCTCCCACAGCCAGGTCCAGGACCAGGCCAGAGTATACCTGAAGAAAGTTCCGGGGGTCAATGCTCCCGCAGCCAGGTCCAGGACCAGGCCAGAGTATACCTGAAGAAAGTTCCGGGGGACAACGCTCCCGCAGCCAGGTCCAGGACCAGGCCAGAGTATACCTGGAGAAAGTTCCGGGGGTCAACGCTCCCGCAGCCAGGTCCAGGACCAGGCCAGAGTATACCTGGAGAAAGTTCCGGGGGACAACGCTCCCGCAGCCAGGTCCAGGACCAGGCCAGAGTATACCTGAAGAAAGTTCCGGGGGTCAACGCTCCCGCAGCCAGGTCCAGGACCAGGCCAGAGTATACCTGGAGAAAGTTCCGGGGGTCAATGCTCCCGCAGCCAGGTCCAGGACCAGGCCAGAGTATACCTGAAGAAAGTTCCGGGGGTCAACGCTCCCGCAGCCAGGTCCAGGACCAGGCCAGAGTATACCTGGAGAAAGTTCCGGGGGACAACGCTCCCGCAGCCAGTCCAGGACCAGGCCAGAGTATACCTGGAGAAAGTTCCGGGGACAATGCTCCCGCAGCCAGGTCCAGGACCAGGCCAGAGTATACCTGGAGAAAGTTCCGGGGACAACGCTCCCGCAGCCAGGTCCAGGACCAGGCCAGAGTATACCTGGAGAAAGTTCCGGGGACAACGCTCCCGCAGCCAGGTCCAGGACCAGCCAGAGTATACCTGGAGAAAGTTCCGGGGGACAACGCTCCCGCAGCCAGGTCCAGGACCAGGCCAGAGTATACCTGGAGAAAGTTCCGGGGGACAACGCTCCCGCAGCCAGGTCCAGGACCAGCCAGAGTATACCTGGAGAAAGTTCCGGGGGGTCAATAAAGATTCCCATATGTTACATAAGTGTCTCAATTCTTTAACTTGTCGGTTTTCAAAATCATTTATCACAGTAAGTCGACTCTTGTGGGTGGTATCCAGGGGCTAAATATTTACCTAAGATTCCGGAAATGCTCTATATATATATAACAGTGATGTCAACATTGGTCTTTTTAATCAGTGATGTCAACATTGGTCTGTAGCAGTTGTATCGTTTACTGGAATAAATTATTATTATTATTATTATTATTATTATTATTATTAAATAATACACAGGATATTCTGAGCTTTTCTCTCCCTTAATATTCAACTGTAATATCAAGTAAAATCTTCAATATGCCTCTACATGCACTAAGGTTGAACAAGAGTGCTAGGTATGAACATGGTCAGCATGCAGTGTTGAGTTCTCCACTGCTCGCCTTCCTGCCCACCTTGCAATCTGAACCTCACTTTATTACCTGATGCTTGAACTTTATCCAGTGTGATGCAATGTGTCCGGCAAACGTAGCTAAAATTTGTTCCTATGTTGAAGAGGAGCAGCAGTAGAGTACTGATGTATACCTGGAGTATACCTGGAGTATACCTGGAGTATACTTGGAGAGGGTTTCTGAGGGCAACGCCCCCTCGGCTCGGTCTGTAACCAGGACCAGTGCTCAGTTTCGTTAAAAATACTCCATATCCTTCCCTAGAGGATAATAAGAACCCTGTTGTCAGATATATGTTAAAATGATCTAGGGAAGATGGTAAAGTGAAATACAACGCTGGTAAGACAATGGTCGTTTACTGACTGTGCACTGCAGTGGGAGGCAAGATACGACTTAAGGGTCGCTATATTAATCATAGTAACAGTCTTTATTCCTGCAAGTACATGTACAAGGTATATAGGCCTAGCTGACATCAGTGACAAACTATTAAATAGAAAGCCCCTTGTTATGCAGAGCATTTCCCCCAAATATAGGTCAATTTTATCCCCCAGGATGCGACCCACACCATCGACTAACACCCAGGTACCCATTTTACTGATGGGTGAACATGGACAGTAGGTGTCTTAAGGAAACACGTCCTAAAAGTTTCCACCGGTACCAGGATCGACCCCCAGACCTCAGTGTGTGAGCTGAGTACGCTACTAATCGCGCTAAGGGACACGTCAGAGGGGCAGTTCTCCTTCAAGAACTCAGCTTTCAGCAGCACGACAGCTTTCAGCACCCCCCGTGTGCCTCCCACCTTCCCTCCTGCATAAGCAACAGCTGTAGGCGACGCTAGTAAGGTGTGTGTGTGTGTGTGAATGTGTGTGTGGGCGGGGGGGCGATTGGGAAGAGGTTGGAGGGGTGTGTGGGCGGGTGGTGGTCGGAGGGCGTGTGGGGGAGGTGAAAGTTGTGTGGGCAGGCAGACGAGGTGTCTGACGGCGGAGATGGTAATGAAAGAGGGCGGCATGTGTATCAGGCTTGATCTTCAAGCCTCAGGCCGCCCACACTACTGGTGCCGCCCACCCATACTACTGGTGCCACCCATTTACACTACTGGTGCCGCCCACCCATACTACTGGTGCCACCCACTTACACTACTGGTGCCGCCACACATACTACTGGTGCCACCCACTTACACTACTGGTGCCGCCCACCCATACTACTGGTGCCACCCACTCACACTACTAGTGCCAACCACCTGACGTCAGTTCCCCCAGATAGGTGACATCCTTCACCTTCATTCCGGTTCTTGTTCCTCGTAACCTCAATGACACTGACGTCATCAAGTACCGTGACGTCATTGGCACTGACGTCATCAACAGTACCGACCTCACTGATACTGTGACATCAAAGCGTAGATGAAGTCACAATGTTTCTCTGGAGATCAACCTCTTTGACAGCTCATACACAAGACGTCAGTGTAAAAACTGGTGCTCTCAGTGTAACACAGGTGCTCTCAGTGTAACACTGGTGCTCTCAGTGTAACACTGGTGCTCTCAGTGTAACACTGGTGCTCTCAGTGTAACAAAGGTGCTCTCAGTGTAACACTGGTGCTCTCAGTGTAACAAAGGTGCTCTCAGTGTAACACTGGTGCTCTCAGTGTAACACTGGTGCTCTCAGTGTAACACTGGTGCTCTCAGTGTAACACTGGTGCTCTCAGTGTACACTGGTACTCTCAGTGTAACACTGGTGCTCTCAGTGTAACACAGGTGCTCTCAGTGTAACACTGGTGCTCCAGTGTAACAAAGGTGCTCTCAGTGTAACACTGGTGCTCTCAGATGTAACGCTGGTGCTACTCAGTGTAACGCTGGTGCTCTCAGTGTAACACTGGTGCTCTCAGTGTAACGCTGGTGTCTCAGTGTAACACTGGTGCTCTCAGTGTAACGCTGGTGCTCTCAGTGTAACCGCGGTGCTCTCAGTGTAACACTGGTGCTCTCAGTGTAACGCTGGTGCTCTCATGTAACACTGGTGCTCTCAGTGTAACACTGGTGCTCTCAGTGTAAACGCTGGTGCTCTCAGTGTAACACTGGTGCTCTCAGTGTAACGCTGGTGCTCTCAGTGTAACACTGGTGCCTCAGTGTAACGCTGGTAGCTCTCATTGTAACACTGGTGCTCTCAGTGTAACACTGGTGCTCTCAGTGTAACACTGGTGCTCTCAGTGTAACGCTGGTGCTCTCAGTGTAACACTGGTGCTCTCAGTGTAACGCTGGTGCTCTCAGTGTAACACTGGTGCTCTCAGTGTACGCTGGTGCTCTCAGTGTAACACTGGTGTCTCAGTGGTAACAAGGCTCTCAGGTAACACTGTGCTCTCAGTGTAACGCTGGTGCTCTCAGTGTATAACGCTGGTGCTCTCAGTGTAACACTGGTGCTCTCAGTGTAACGCTGGTGCTCTCAGTGTAACACTGGTGTCTCACAGTGTAACGCTGGTGCTCTCAGTGTAACGCTGGTGCTCTCAGTGTAACACTGGTGCTCAGTGTAACGCTGGTGCTCTCAGTGTAACACTGGTGCCTCAGTGTAACACTGGTGCTCTCAGTGTAACGCTGGTGCTCTCAGATGTAACAACTGGGTCTCTCAGTGTAACGCTGGGTGCTCTCTAGTGTAACACTGGTGCACTCAGTGTAACATGGTGCTCTCAGTGTAACACTGGTGCTCTCAGTGTAACACTGGTGCTCTCAGTGTAACGCTGGTGCTCTCAGTGTAACACTGGTGCTCTCAGTGTAACGCTGGTGCTCTCAGTGTAACACTGGTGCTCTCAGTGTAACACTGGTGCTCTCAGTGTAACGCTGGTGCTCTCAGTGTAACACTGGTGCTCTCAGTGTAACGCTGGTGCTCTCAGTGTAACACTGGTGCTCTCAGTGTAACGCTGGTGCTCTCAGTGTAACACTGGTGCTCTCAGTGTAACACTGGTGCTCTCAGTGTAACGCTGGTGCTCTCAGTGTAACACTGGTGCTCTCAGTGTAACACTGGTGCTCTCAGTGTAACGCTGGTGCTCTCAGTGTAACACTGGTGCTCTCAGTGTAACGCTGGTGCTCTCAGTGTAACACTGGTGCTCTCAGTGTAACACTGGTGCTCTCAGTGTAACACTGGTGCTCTCAGTGTTCCTCATGTTCTCCAAAGACTCACTTCACAATATTCTTCTTATAAGTGTATATACATTGAGAGAGGTATATCTCATTCAGCGTATATACACTGAGAGAGGTATAACTCTCAGCGTATAAACATCGAGAAATGTGTATTACTCACTGTATACATTACTCTGCGTGTAAATGCTGAACTATACGCAACTCTCAGTATTTATACACTAAAGATAAATGCTTATCAGTGTATATACAATGTAATATGTACTGTGTTCCTCGAGCATAATTCTGCTACTGTGGCTACAGAGAGATAATTACACAGGACATGTGCACCTTTTAGTGTATATGTACTCAGCAAGGTATCAACCTGTGCTGAGTGACTCTTGTGAGGCAACACTCACGTCTCTCCTCAGAGTGACGTGTGAGGTCAGCTCACTGTAACTGACGTGTGAGCTGACTCAGCTCACTGTAACTGACGTGTGAGCTGACTCAGCTCACTGAGAGTGACGTGTGAGGTGACTCAGCTTACTGAGTGACGTGTGAGGTCACTCAGTTTACTGAGAGTGACGTGTGAGGTCACTCACCTCACTGTGACCGACGTGTGAGTCACTCACCTCACTGTGATTGACGTGTAAGGTCACCCACGCTCAAAATCACACTTAAATGCGTTAGAAACGACATGAAGCAAGGCTGGACTGCGTCGTTATTATAACGACAACCGCTAATATGACCGCCGCTACAGCACCTGGTAGGTAGACTTTCGGTAAGGACGCCGCGACCTTCAACTGCTCAAAGTAATCTCTCTACCCCGGAAATTGAGGTATGTGTAAGATCGGAGTTCCGTCTTGTATTTCAGGATCAGTATTACTCTGCTAGTGTGTGTGTGTGTGTGTGTGTGTGTGTGTTGTGTGTGTGTTGTGTGTGTTTTGTGTGTACTCACCTAATTGCCTTCACCGAATTGTAGTTGCAGGGGTGGAGTTATGCTCTGGCCCCGTCTTTTTCCCTGGTTGCAACTAGTCCACTCTCCCTGCTCCTTGACTTTACGTCCCCTTCCCTTTAAAACTAATTTAAAAACCCCCCGCCCCACTACCCCACTTTCCAGAGGGGGGTTGTGTGTGTGTTTGGGGTTTTGTGTGTTGGGTGTGTTACTCACCTAGTTGGGTTTCAGGGGGGAGTCCAACTCCCGGCCCCCCTCTTCACTGTCGCTACTAGTCACCTCCCTGAACCGTAGCTTTATCTACTCTCCTAAAGCTATGTAGGATTCTCCTCCATAATCGCTTCCCAAACATTCCCTTCCTGACACTCTGTGCTGAAGAAATACTTCCTAACATCCCCGTGATTCATCTGTGTCTTCAACTTCCAACTGTGTCCCCTTGTTGTGTGTCCAAACCTGGGAAAATCCTTCTTTTTTCCACCTTGTCAATTCCCTCAATTTTTTATTCGTTATCATGTCCCCCCTATCTTCCCGCCCTCCGTGCGTCAGGGTTTATTTTCCCTAATCTCTCCTCGTAGGACTACCTCTTAACTCTGGAACTATCTTTTGCAAACCTTGCATTTCTCTATTTCTTTACGTGCTTGGCTAGGGTGGGTTCCCAAAAGGTGCCGCTACTCCCAAATGGCCAACGTACACATGTACAGGGTCCTGAACGATTCCTTTTTAAGATTCGGAATGCTGTTCTAGGGTTTCTAGCGCCCTATGCTCAGCAGTTATTTGGTTGTGTGCCTTCAGGAAAGTGCCTGGTTTATACTCACCCCCGATCTTTTTTTTTGAGTGGGTTTGAGTCTCTGGCCCCCTAGACTGTACTCCGTCGGTCTTTTTTCCCCTCCTCAATCTTCAGACTTTTCACTTGGGGGGGTAACTCCCGACCAAATTTCTGGGGCCAGGTCTGCAGCCTGTCCCAAACCCTTTTAGTTCTGCCTTTTCTTCGATCGAAGAATTCTTCTCATCAACTTACGTCATCTGCAAACAGGGGCACTTCGGGGTCCCCATTCCTTCCGTCATGTCGTTCACAAATACCAGAAACACCTGGTCCAGACTTACCCCTGTGGGGCCCCCTGGTCACAGTGCCCACCGACCCTCGCCCCGTCCATGACTCGCTGCTGTCTTCCCCCGCAAATTCCCGATCCTTTAGCCCCGATCCCTGCTTGGGCTTCCATTTTTGCACCTCCTTTTGTGGAACTGTGTCAAACGCCTTCTTGCATCCCAAGAAATGCAAAACCACCCCCCCCCTCCTCTTTCTTAAAATGGTGTGTATGTGCTAACTACGAGCCTACTTGATATTCTACTCTCAACGTTGAATTAATAATCGTAATTTGTAAGAAAATTTTTTAAAAAACATCAGAAATAATGACTCCCCCCAAGTACGTGAGGAGAGCAAAATGACGAAAACCTTACCTACACTTTTTTATCTCAGTGTTTACCATGCGTCTTTCACTATTTTATCTCGTGTTTACCACGCTGTCTTTCACTATTTTCTCTTGTTTACCACTGCTGTCTTTCATTGTTTTTTCTCAGGTTGACCACGCTGTCTTCACTTTATCTCATGTTACCACTGTGCTTACACTGTTATCTCAGGTTTACCACTGCTGTCTTACACTGTTTTCTCAGTGTTGACCACTGCTGTCTTACACACTTATCTCAGTGTGACCACTGCTGTCTTACACTGTTATCTCATGTTTGACCACTGCGTCTTTCACTACTTTCTCAGTGTTGACCACTGCTGTCCTTACACTGGTTATCAGCAGTGTTACCACTGCCTGTCTTACACTGTTATCATCATTGTTGACCACTGCTGTCTACACTGTTATCTCAAGGTTTACCACTGCTTCTTACACTACGTTATCTCAGTGTTGACCACTGCTGTCTTACACTACGTTATCTCAGTGTTGACCACTGCTGCTGGTCTTTACACTACGTTATCTCAGTGTTGAGCCACTGGCTGTCTTACACTGTACTCAGTGTTGACCACTGCAGTCTTACACTACGTTATCTCAGTGTTGACCACTGCTGTCTTACACTTTATCTCATGTTGACCACTGCTGTCATACACTACGTTATCTCAGAGTATGACCACTGCTGTCCTTACACTGTTATCACATGTTGACCACTGCTGTCTTACACTACGTTTCTCAGTGTTTTTTTTTTTTAGTCTCACTGCTGTCTTACACGATGTTATCTCAGTGTTGACCACTGCTGCTTACAAACTTTATCTCAGTGTTTGACTCACTCTAGTCTTACGACTGTTTAAAAGTGATGACCACGCTGTCTTACGTCTACGTTTCTCAGTGTTTGACGCACTGCTGTCTTGACACTATTTAATCTCAGTGTTGACCACTGCTGTCTTACACTACGTTATACTCTCAGTGTTGACCACTGCTGTCTTACACGATGTTATCTCAGTGTTGACCACTGCTGTCTTACACGACGGTATCTCAGTGTGACCACTGCTGTCTTATACACACCTACGTTATCTCAGGTGTTTGGCGCCACTGCTGTCTTACACTATGTTTATCTCATTTTTGACCACTGACTGTCTCATACACTACCAGTTACTCTCAGTGTTGACTACACATGCTTGTTCCTACACTATGGTATCTCAGATGTTGACCACTGCTACTCCTTACACTACCGTTATATCTCAGTACAGTTGACCACTGCGTCTTAAACTACTCACATGTTTAGTGACGGAGTATAGCGGCAAGTGTACCATGCGTGACACAACAGGCGTTAACCACAAAGTGAGAGTGTACCATGCTTGACACACAGCTGTGAACCACAAGTGAAGTGTACCATGCTTGACACACGAGGCTGTGAACAACAAGTGAGAGTGTACCATGCTGACCCAGGGCACAGGCTGTGAACCACAAGTGCGAGTGTAACATGCTTGGCACACAAGCTGTGAACCACAAGTTTCAGTGTACTTGCTTGACACACAGGCTGTGAACCCCTAAGTGTATAGTGTACCATGCATGACAAGCAGGCTTGAACCACAAGTGAGAGGGTACCATGCTTGACCACAGGCAGTGAACCACAAGTGAGAGTGTATGCCGATCCTGACACCAGGCTGTGAACCCACAGTAAGTGTTACCATGCTTGACACACAGGCTGTGAACCACAAGTTGAGAGTTGTACCATGCTTGACACACTGGCTTTTAACCACAAGTGAAGTGTACCATGCTTGACACACATGCTGTGAACCACAATGTGAGAGTGTAACCATGCTTGACACACAGCTGTGAACCACAAGTAGAAAACTGGAAAAGTTAACATGCTTGGCACACAAGCTGTGAACTCACAAGTGAGAGTGTACATGCCTTGACACACAGCTGGAACCACAAGTGAAGTACCATGCTTGACACACAGCTGTGAACTCACAAGTGATGTACCAAGCTTGACACACAGGCTGTAACCTACAATGAGAAGTGTACCAATCATGACACACAGGCTGTGAACCACAAGTGAGGTGTACCATGCTTGACACACAGCGTTAACCACAAGTGAGAGCGTACCATGCTTGACACACAGTCAGCTGTGGAACCAACGAAGTGAAGTGTACTTAATGCTTTACACACAGGCTGTGAACCACAATCGTGAGAGTGTAACATGCTTGCACACAAGCTGTGGGGGAACCACAAGTGAGAGTGTACCATGCTTGACACACAGGCTGATGAACCACAAGAGAGAGTGTTACGCATGCTTGACACACATGCTGTGCAACCAACGTGAGAGCTGTAACCATGCTTGACACACATTAGGCTGTGAACCACAAGTGAGAGTGTACCATGCTTTGACACACAGGCTGTGAACACACAAGTGAGATGTACCATGCTTGACACACAGGCTGTTAACCACAATGAATGTACCAAAGCTTGACACACAGGCTGTGAACCACAGTGAGAAGTGTACCCATGCTTGACACACAGGCTGTGAACCACAAGTGAGATGTACCATGCTGACACACAGGCTGTGAACCAACAAGTGAGAGATACAATGCTTGACACACAGGCCTTGTGAACCACAAGTGGAGATGTACATGCTGACACACAGGCATGTTAACCAATAGTGAAGTGTACCAAGCTTGACACAACTAGCTTGAACCACAAGTGAGAGTGTACCAATGCTTGACAACACAGGCTGTTTAACACAAGTTAGAGTGATAAACATGCTTGGTCACACAAGCAGTGAACCACAATGAGAGTCTGTACTATGCTTGACACACAGGCTGTGAACCACAAGTGAGAGTGTACCATGCTGTGACCTCACAGGCTGTGAACCACAAGTAGATTGTACCATGCTTGACACACTGGCTGTTAACCACAAGTGAGAGTGTACATGCTTGTACCACACAGGCTTGACCCACAAGTGAGCAGTGTACATGCAGACACACGGCTGTTACCCACAAGTTATGAGTGTACCATGCTTATGAAACCCAGCTGTGAACCACAAGTGAGAGTGTACCATGCTTGACACAACAGCTGGAACCACAAGTGTCCCACACATCACTTGGTGTTCACTACTAGCATCAACCAACGACAGGTGTGCCAACATAGAAATCAAACAGGACCACATGAATGACAGTTTACAGAACTAGCAGCACATCAGGAATGACAGGTCATCAGGAATGAACATGTCATCATGTTAATTTCGAGTGGGTGAAAATGTTGTTGGAAAATTTTCTCTCCAGGAGAGGTATCACCCTCTTTAGCCCCGTCAGCCCCTTCAGCCCCTTTCATCCCTGAGGGGCCCACCCTCCTCAAAGGGCCAAATATCTTGTTTACTGCTACACGCGTAATTGATCCTCAATGCGAGTACCAGAGTATACGACTGTGACAAGCGACCGCCGCATCCGTGCGGTCCAGTGTTGCAAGTGTAAGATTTATAAAAGCATTCCATCTCTTACCTTAGCCAGACAATTAAAGGGAAAATCCTGCTCCCACTTTATATCAGGTGAAGATTAGTGTCAAAATGGTTTGTCTATGCTAAGACAGCACGAATCTAACATTCTGTTTTCTTCCAATCGAGGAAAGTGGCAAGGAAGCAAAAGTACTGTGTGACCAGCGTTTTCCTTTGTACTGGGGACAGTTGACGGCGTGGGGTGCTGTATCGCTCAGATTACTTATTTGGTGGAAAAACTCACAGAGAGGTGACACTGATGCCAGTATAACCAACAAAGAACATCTGTGCGTTAGTGTGAACAAAGTGTCTCCATAAAACACAATAAACACTTACAGAAAGTGTGAATCAGCTTCTTATGATAAGATTGTGAACAATAAAACAATCTTGTTGGAACATAGTGTACGCAAGTTGTGGCGTTATTCCTAGACCTCTGTGAAGACGATGGCCATACTCAAGAAATCGTAATGACACGATTGCGAACATAACCATTGAGTACCCCCCGTCCGGGATTGAACCCGCGGTCATAGAGTCCACAAAACTCCAGCCCATGCGTTTCGCCACTAACCACTAGCCACAATAAGATTTGCATCCACTTATGTATAGATTTCTAGGCAATCGAGTCATTCTCGATTTTTCTTATCATGTTGACGGCAGTGTAAGGGACTTGAGCAGATTCGTCTGAGGCCAACGCTAGATTGGAAATACGTCTGTAAAACTTGCATTTGATTTGTGGTCACAGTGTGTCGGTGCCTGAGCAAACTTCCTTATGGTGTAGAAATATACCTAGATGGATGAATCTTATTGAGGCTAGCTGGTCCTAGTGCTAACGCATGGGCTTGAGTTTTTGAGACTCTAGACTGCGGCTTCAATCCCGGCCGGGTGAATGGTATGTTTGCAATCGTGTCATAACGATTTCTTGAGTCATGTTGACGGCATGAAGGACTTGACTAGAGTCGTCACGGCCACTAGCTGGAGTTCTCGTCTGTAAAAAAACTTGCATTGTGCTAACTTTCCTATGGTTAAAATATACCTAGTTGCTGATATCTATTGTGGCTACTGGTCTAGTGGGCTAGACACACGGGTCTGGAGTTTTGAACTCTATACCGCGGTTCAAACCCGCCGGGGTTGGTTAGACTGACATCCAAGACACTTCAGCTTCTAATCAATTCACCGATACCTGTCAAGGTTGAAGAAAACAAAGCTCACACTACAAGAGCAAGGTAGGTTACAATTCCTTGTAGTACGGGACTGCGCATGCTTGAGTTTTCGCAAGGAGTTTGTAATCAACCTATAGTAGGCATTAGGGTGTCGGACTTTTGAGTCACACACCCGTAATTTGTCACCATCAATGAATGAAATAGCTGGACATAACACACCCACCAAGGGGTAATTTATAATCTTACAAATATAACTCATTTACAGCCCTTTGAGAGATGAACATGAAAACAATTCAAGACCTCGTCTGCAGGGTCGCAGGTATGATTATTTGCTGTCTTTTAACAGCTAAGTGTTCCCTATATTTAAATTTAAAATAATGCTTAACTGGTAAACCCATTTCTCAACAAATTCCTTAATTCTTTAATGGAAAAAATTGTATAAAATACCGACACAATGAAATATAACACATATGCAGTATAATGTGATCCTTTATTGAAAACGTTTCCGTCCACGCATGGGAGTTTTATCAAGTACAACAGATCTACCTGGGGTGAAATGGTAATGCGAGTATTTATAGTCAGGTTCAGAATGCTGATGTCATGTGGAGCATGCAGCATCAGATGATGTACCGGGAGGTTATAGAGTCTAAAATCTTGGGTAGGCTTTGGAAGGGAGATAGATAAGTATGTGAGGCAAACCTTCTGCATTGTTCTTCCATTCCTATGTACTTATGTGTGGATAGCAATAAGAGTTTTCATGGCCAGGGTTTTATGATCAAGAGTTCTTAACAGCTTCTTGGCCACCCCCACTCTCGGTGAAGGAGCTTTACTGGAGACTAAGATCTCAAGTGTACAAATAAGAGAGTATTACAAGTGGTCGTGCTCTACAAGTAAGGTTTTTTTTGTATTTTTTTCCCCCCCAGTGATTGACAGCAAAGTTTCAGAGCCAAGCTACCGACTATACCATGGATTTCAGTCTTGGGATACCTTACCCTACGGTGTGTGTCCGGTGCCCGACCATCTCTGGCTACTTACTGATAGCTTATATGAATACCTGCTTAAGTTCACATTAGTTTGTCTGTGTCTTCCTGTAGTTTCTTCTGTGACCTCTCTTTAGTTTCAAGACACTGGCAATAAAGTTGTGTTTGCTGAACACTGAACTGTGCTGGAGCTGTGCTTAGCAGTCCGTATTATTCATGTTTGATCTGAGTGTTCATTGATCATTCATCAAAGAGAAGCTCGTGGTTTTAATCTTATTCTCGATGAACTTAAACCTGAAGGAATTGACAAACCTACGACTGTGTTCAACCACTGTACTCAAAATCACCTCATAGATTCAACAAGCTTCGAGATATAACTCTGCACCTGTATACTGGCTTATTACTGCTTATAACAAATAGGTATTACGATTAAACCACATTTACAGCTTTCAAAATGTAAGTTTGACCTAGTGTGGTGTACATGAAGCGATGTTGCACCATGAATGAGTTTGTGTATAAAGTACATGAACGATGTGTGTACATAGATGTTGTGTATATAATAGTGATACATGAAAAGATGAGTGTTCACGTCCAGGAAGATTATTCCAACTATATCTGATAAATACATATGTATGTAACACATTTTTGGAAGCTTACGTAAAGTTACGCTTTTTATTAATAATGATAAATAGTATAATTATTATTATAAATTAATATTATTATTATTATTATTATTATATTATTATTATTATATAATTATTATTATTTTTTAGCAACAGGACGAAGACAAGAACTTTCCCCAAATAGGGGGGGGAGTTTTTAATTGATCTCATTCTGGTTATTACTCTTCAGAATTCGTAAAAGTAACTTTGAGGAACTTGATCTCAACGCCAATAAAAAGAAAGGTCTGCAAAGCTCATTTTGTTGCACAATTTGGAATGTTATACTCAGTGGTGAGCTTAGTGAAGGAGCCGCACATCTCTCCAGACACAGCACTGTGCACTGTGCCACTGAGATATGACTCAGGTAATACTTATTCAGTAGCTTCAAGTATAATCCTGTCTGTATATTAACAACACACACGTACTGACTGTGCTTTGGTGAATATGAACATGAAGTACACTAGAGAAGAAGGAGGGTTGTCTCATGTGGGTGGTGACGTCACACTAAGTAATTGAACCCCTCATCTACCTCCTGCTACCCCCAGGTTTTGGTGCTCATCGATCACCTCCTGCTACCGCTCAGTTTTTGTGCTACTCATCCACTCGCATGCAACCCCAGTTGTTGTGCACTCAATCCCCCTCCTGCACCCAGGTTGTTGTGCTCTACATCCACTCTCCTGCTACCCTACCATCCCCGGTTGTTGGTCTCTCATCCACCTCCTCCTAACCCAGGTGTTGGTGCCTCATCCACCTCACGCTACCCAAGTTGTTGTGCTCACTCCCCTAGCCTCCTGCTACCCAGGCTAGATAAACAAACATGATTGAGACGATGACCACCACACATACCACTCACCTGTTTTGTGGTGCAGGGGCAAGCTCTATCTTAACTGCTGTCACCTCAGGAAGGTAGTTGCACCTTGATGCCAGGTGAGTAGGTTCTTGAGTCATTAGCCATGTCCAACCATTCCTCGATCGATCCAAGTGACTCCAATTATCCAGTCACTTTATGATCACTAGGCGCTTATCATTTACCCCACGATACTAATAAGTTAAAATAAATTATTCTGTACACAACAGGGTTTGCTCATTCCTAGCCTCGTATATTACTCCTCTGTTTATCCTCACCCACGAAAAGAGAGAGAGAGCGAGTAGAGAGAGAGAGAGAGAGAGAGGAGAGAGAGAGAAGAGCGAGAGAGAGAGAGAGAGGTCTCTCACGACTCAGCAAAGGAAGCAGCATAAAAAACTATCTATCTGCTATACAGCCCTACGAGAACGCGATCCTCTCTAAGAAGCTGACTTTACCACTGTGACGCAGGCACGTCGAGTCAAGATTAAAACTCTCAGAGGCAGGTACTGTGAACTCACAGTCCTGAGAACTTACCGCACGTGAGGTTCCAGCGAGCCGGCTGCTACCTAAGGACGTCTTCATCATTAAATGTCTCAGTTGATGAAGAGCCTTGACAAGATCATAGCAGTTCTAGCGGTTACATTATTCAAGGACCAAAAGGAACTTAGAAAAATGTTACTCTTACATACTTTGAATGCAACGAAGACATTATTCCCAAGAGTCCGAAAACTGATACCCGTGACCAAACAATCAATAGTTACGTAAAACAACCTTAAGTTCAAGAACAGATCTCATGGGCTACTGTTGAAATCACAAAGCGTCCAACCTTCCCATCCATGCTCAAAGTGACATTCGAGGAGATAACCCCGTCACAATGAGCTACGCAAAAGTCCCCATAATTACCTATATTTACCAAAACCCAAGAACATCAAGCAGGAATAAAAAAAGGGTAAAAATGGGAATATTTTCCACTACATCACTTCGTGTTAAACTGCTGCAGCTACATAACATGCTGAAATGAGTATAGGCCCTTGTGGTTTAGCGCTTCTTTTTTTATAATAACAATAATAACAATATGCAGAAATTGTTGAAAGACAAAAAGGATCTGCTCAGAGTGTAATAAAAGCATTCAGTGAGAGTCTATAAACAAAAGCTTTCCCAACATACTCAACTGTAAGTTGTGTAAATAAGACAATTCGAAGTTATAAAAATTTTATTGTGAAAACGTTACTCCCACCAAGGACTTAATCAGTTTATGAACTGATACAGTCCTTCGTGGGCAAAAAAAAATAAGATAATAAGAATGCCATTACCAACATTGTGTGCATATTTGCATACCGTCCGGCATATTCTACCACTATATTACCACCACCTCACTATAAAGGATGACAACAGCACCTTAGCTGCAATAGTCCACGTGGAAGGACATAATCACCACGAAAGGGAAAGCTAAATTCCTTGAAAATACTCAAAACTTCACCAAGGAATACACCCATATAGAATGAATAACTCGTATTTTGGCAGACACCCAGAATTTAATCAATCACCCAACAGCCGTCACTTCACAATACGCGCCACCAGCATTAGAAGACCCGGCTTGACCTTTCCAAGAAGGAGCATCTAAGTCCTAAGAAGATACAATTCTGCTAACTTCTACCACCTACAAATACAATCCAATCCGGGATTTTTAATAACCTCGCCAATGAACTATACCGTCTTAAGATCTACCAGAATAGAAGTTCCCTGACGTTATCCCATCTACACGAAGACTCAAGTTCAACAATGCCGATCCACTACAAACAACCAACCAAAACAGCAATGGTGCACGACAATATCACTCAAGCCAACACAGCTCAGCACCTCCTCAGAAAACCCATTACACTGAACAAATGGCTATTGACGAAGTTCAAGTCACTCTCGAAAAATTTACCCTGTTTATCTCGACACAATCAAGAGGTTCCGCTATCCCACGTTCGTCAGAGAAGTGTGTAAGAGACTAGATAACGGATCAGGGAGATATGTAAACAGATACAGTGACTCCATGTACGATACTGAATTTTTAATTCACTCCTTGTCCCAAGAAATATGTCCCCGGAGATTCATCCTAGATTGCATCGACCACAAGACCTTCTTGGACATACACAACAGTCTCGGAACCAGAATGAAACAGGAGCATTAAGGATTTAGCCGCTAAATAACCGTGCATCTATACATCACAATAATCACCATCCTCCACTACTGCACCAGCTCAGCCCCTGACCTGCCTGCCTTCCTCGTCTGTGCTGCTGGCCTGTCGTCCAACCTGCCTTCCCTGCTCATCACTGTGCCAGGTTTAAGCCCTGACACTTTCTCTCCGTCGGAAGATTCTTCGATCGAGATTCCGTCGCTTCGTCTCTCCTCACCATCAAACTCACCTTCAACAGGATCTTTTTTGGCTATAGTGTTAAGTGCCTTCAAGGGAAGTTCCTTGATGCAGGTGATGGGCTCTTGATCCAAGGAATTGAATTTACCCTTCCCTAGGATGAAACCCGAATATTTCTCATGTGAAATTCCTTTTTTTTTATACTGTTCACTTGTTTCTTGTTGATAGTGATATTTTATACATATTTTTTTCTATGTTTGGCGTTCCTTAAATTTGGGCGTCCTGAACCGGTCCAGGGTGGGTCACCTGAACCAGTCCACAGTGGTTCGCCCCTGAAGCCCACCCTGGCCCAGGTCCTGCTCACCCACCCTCATATGTTTATCCTATTTTTAAACCTAGCAAACTCTTGTCTTCAGTGACGTTACTTGATGACTACTGACACTCAAAGTGTTTTTTTTTTGAATCCTCTTAAAATGTAAATGAAACACACCTGTCTTATTGACCTTAAATTGTGAATACTGAAGCATACTGCAGGTAAGATAGCTGAGCAGTGTGTGAGGCTGTGTACATGAACACTGTGGTCAGTTCTTCATGGGCTGAGGAAGTGAGACAGGAGTGACAGCTCTCTGCATTTCTTCTAAATAGAATTTGTTTCCGGATGTATTTAGAGGTTATAAGTTAGAGTTGCTTTGGCGAGTTCAGTAGGTACGGAGTAATATTTTAGTAGGTACGGAGTAATATTTTAGTAGGTACGGAGTAATATTTTAGTAGGTACGGAGTAATATTTTAGTAATATTTTCTTTGTAATTACATATCAACCTTCAAACAGTTGTCTGTGCATCATCAAGATATGTTGAAGTAACTGCAGTTACTATTCTATCTTATTCAACATCCAAGAAGTGTGTAAGTTCTCCCTTACACACATTTGAGAGATATTAGCATTAGGTATTAAATTACATCGCTATTGATCATTACCATGAGCATCGTAGGAGATAACTGAGTGTTGACTGGGCATGTTGCTGTTATAGAACTGATGGCGGGATGATTGTGGAGGCTTACCTGGAGTTTACCTGAGAGAGTTTCGGGGGTCAACGCCCCCGCGGCCCGGTCTGTGACCAGGCCTCCTGGTGGATCAGCGCCTGATCAACCAGGCTGTTGCTGTTGGCTGCACGCAAACCAACGTACGACCACAGCCCGGCTGATCAGGAACTGACTTTAGGTGCTTTGTCCAGTGCCAGCTTGAAGACTGCCAGGGGTCTGTTGGTAATCCCCCTTATGTGTGCTGGGAGGCAGTTGAACAGTCTCGGGCCCCTGACACTTATTGTATGGTCTCTTAACGTGCTAGTGACACCCCTGCTTTTCATTGGGGGGATGGTGCATCGTCTGCCAAGTCTTTTGCTTTCGTAGTGAGTGATTTTCGTGTGCAAGTTCGGTACTAGTCCCTCTAGGATTTTCCAGTGTATATAATCATGTATCTCTCCCTCCTGCGTTCCAGGGAAATACAGGTTTAGGAACCTCAAGCGCTCCCAGTAATTGAGGTGTTTTATCTCCGTTATGCGCGCCGTGAAGGTTCTCTGTACATTTTCTAGGTCAGCAATTTCACCTGCCTTGAAAGGTGCTGTTAGTGTGCAGCAATATTCCAGCCTAGATAGAACAAGTGACCTGAAGAGTGTCATCATGGGCTTGGCATCCCTAGTTAGTGTCAGATATAGTGCTTAGTGTCAGATATATAACCTTGTCACTCTTATCTCGCCACTCAAATGTATATGTTGCACTTTTGTCTCATTCATTATATTTTTTGAGTATCAACGATTAGCAGTGAGTGGCGAGTGACCATGTAGCTAGTGCTGCTGCACCGTGGCTGAGTGAATACTTGCATACCTGGTACTCGTGAATGCTTGTATACCTGGTACTCGTGAATACTTGCATACCTGGTACTCGTGAATGCTTGTATACCTGGTACTCGTGAATGCTTGTATACCTGGTACTCGTGAATACTTGTATACCTGGTACTCGTGAATGCTTGTATACCTGGTACTCGTGAATGCTTGTATACCTGGTACTCGTGAATATTTGTATACCTGGTACTCGTGAATACTTGTATACCTGGTACTCGTGAATACTTGTATACCTGGTACTCGTGAATGCTTGTATACCTGGTACTCGTGAATATTTGTATACCTGGTACTCGTGAATACTTGTATACCTGGTACTCGTGAATACTTGTATACCTGGTACTCGTGAATGCTTGTATACCTGGGTACTCGTGAATGCTTGTATACCTGGTACTCGTGAATACTTGTATACCTGGTACTCGTGAATACTTGTATACCTGGTACTCGTGAATACTTGTACACCTGGTACTCGTGAATACATGTATACCTGGTACTCGTGAATGCTTGTATACCTGGTACTCGTGAATACTTGTATACCTGGTACTCGTGAATACTTATATACCTGATACTCGTGAATACTTGTACACCTGGTACTCGTGAATACTTGTATACCTGGTTACTCGTGAATACTTGTACCCTGGTACCCGTGAATACTTGTACCCTGGTACCCGTGAATACTTGTACCCTGGTACCCGTGAATACTTGTACCCTGGTACCCGTGAATACTTGTACCCTGGTACCCGTGAATACTGTAAACAGCCTCGTCTCTTGTAACGTCAACTCAGAGTGTGTAAACTCAGTACTGGTCTCTTCTTTGTAATATGTTAGCACAAACATCATGGTACAGCACAGGACGCTACACTTTGTTCACCAGATATATAGTCAAGAAAGAGGGTAGAGTTGAAACAATCAAATTTACGGTGTGAATTAGTTAAGGTGTTGGTGGGGGGAGAAATCGTCATATATCCTGGATGCCATCTACTGGGGAGAGTGTTCACTAGTGCCGCTCTCGCAGGGTTTTTTTTTTTTTTTTACATTTAAGTTTCTTTTTTTATTATTTCTCTTTCCTTTGAGATTGAGGTACTTGACCAACTGAGCTGCAGCTAGTGTCCTCCCGGGAGCTATACCCGGAGGGAGGTTCTGGGGTTGGTGTGGCCAGGTCTCGGGGTGGATCAGGGCCTGATCAACCAGGCTGTTACTGCAGGTCGCACGTAAACCAACGTAGGAACCACAGTCCGGCTGGTCAGTTATTGACTTCCGCTGTCTATCCAGCTCCACAAGTCATGGAAGCCCGTAAGAATAATACTTTGTTGCTCGGTTAATGCTTCTACTGCTCTTTATTTCACGTTGTGTTGAAATTAGTTACATATTATATGGTGGTACCATGATATTTTCCTTAATTGGTGCTCGTGGCTCAACTGGTAGCGGCCTCAGTTCACACGAGGACCGGGGTTCGATCCCCTGGCTCGATTGCCAGCGCACTCTGCTCACACTGAGGTTCGGCCCCTGGTACGGGTGGAAACATTAGGACATGTTTCCTTCAGACACCTGCTGACCCTGTTCAACTAGCAGTAAATCGGTACCTGGGTTAGTCGACTGGTATGGGTCGCATCCTGGGGGACAAAACTGACCTGATTTACACGAAATTCTCTGCATAATGAGCGGCTTTCTGTATAGTAGTATGTCATTGTCAACTAGGTCTGTATACCTTGTATATGTACTTGTTGAAATACTATATATTTACTATAAGTACAAGTATACAGACCATAGTTGACATCACTGACATATTACTGTATAGAAAACCGCTTATACTGAGCATTTCCCGCAAATTAAATCAGTTTTGTCCCAGGATGCGACCCACACCAATAGGGGCAGCAGGTGTCTTATGGAAACGCGTCCCTAATATTTTCTAGCCGTACCGGAGGAGATTCGAACCCCGACCTCAGTGTAAGATCCGAGTGTGCTAGCGGTCGAGCTACGGCATGTTGCCTTTACGCTGGCTGCCCCTGTTCACCTAGCAGTAATTAGGTACTAGGATGTACCAATCTTATGAACTGCTTTATCTTATGGACTGATACATCTTGTAAGTTCTTATAATCGTTTTGGTTTAGGCTGTTAGATAAGAAATTGACAAATTCACTGTCATAGTTATTAAAATTGCAATGTTTGAATTCTGAGATTATCAAAGCTAAGGCTAAACCCACACGGGTCTTGAAATCTGCGAGATGGTAAGCGTCGGTCCTTCATAATTTTTAAAGGGGTGGACCAGTAAGCCAGTGGAAGGCCTCGGTCAGCTGACCAAAAGCTCCAGCTATGGGTCATCATACGATTAATACCCGCGTCAGGAAACACTTGTTCTGTTTCCTGACAAACCTTACCTAACCGTCAGTCAGTTCTGTCATTGTTGTTCCTCGCAAGATGTTCTGCAGTGATTCTGAGTCTTGCAAGTTTTAAGTCGTCAACTTTAATAAAGAACTTAGTCCCGTGCAGTAACTAACGATCTCTTCAGATCGGCTTTCAAGTCTTAACGCAGGCGATGGGCTTTTAGTCCAAGGAAATGGACCTGACATCCCCTTTTCTGGATCTAACCTGATTATTTCTCATTCCCCCAGACGCTGTATGTTCCCTACGAGTTTAGCACTCTCCCTCGTGAATTAATGCAAACCTTCAACATTGGTTTATATTAAGGAAAGATTTAGATTGATTTTGGTCCGTGTCTGTGCCAATTTGCCAAGTTTATTGAAAAAAAAAATCCCCCTCAAGGAAGGCTCCTTGACGCTGGTGAGGGGCTCTTGATCTAGGGAATTGGATCTGTGCTCCAGTTCCCTGAATTAAGCCTGAATGCCTTCCATCCCCCCATAGGCGCTGTATAATCCTACGGGTTTAGTGCTTCCCCCTTGATTATAATAATATTGAAAAAATTAGGGAAATTGAAATACTGATTTCTTTTTTTGTGCCATGATTTGTGAACGTTTCATTAAATCAGCTTCAGAATTCCATCGCGCTAACTTAAGAACACAACTATATAATCATGGGGGAGCACTAAACCCAGAGGATTATACAGCGCATGTGGGGGGGGGGAGGATGGAAGGCATTCAAGCTCAATTTAGGGAACTGGAGCACAGATAAATTTCCCCTAGATCAAGAGCCCCTCACCAGCATAAAGGAACCTCCCTTGAGGGGATTGTTTTGGAATAGTGATCTTTGCGAGATAATTGACTAGAGAATATCTCGGATGGTTGGCTGTAGCCTCTCAAAGCTGCTGTCTTAGTGGAAGTTGCAAATTCATATTGGTCTGTGTAGGCGACAGTTTCATATTTACTGAAGAAATTGGAGTTATTAGTTTCCATGAGAACTTTATTGTCTCTTCTGATTGACTAGGGTTGTGTGGAATAACGTGATACCTTTTCTCGGACCGACAGCCAGAGTCCCCACTGTGGTTTGAGAGAACATTTTATTGCGTTTTTTAACCTGGGCCAACACTGCCAGTGGTTGTAGAGTTTTTAAAAGCACTGAAAAATAATTAGAGAACGGAATGCCCCTGTAGGAAAACAGAAGGTCCTGAATAGCTGTGTCCGTTCATGGCCCTGAACGTGTCCATGGATCCAGCAAAAAAACGACTTTTGTATTTACCAGACATAACAAAAAATCATATTATTATGGGGAGAGCTAAACCCATAGGGATTATACGCGCCTGTGGGGAGGAAGGGGAAGGAAGGTATTCAGGGTGAATTCGGGGAATTGGAGCCCCTCGCCTTCATCAAGAACCTCCCTTAAGGGGCAAAGAAAAAGTTTTATGCGAAGGACAATAGGCATCTAATTTCTTAGTCTGTAACCATATTGACGAGGATATGAAGAAATGCATCATAGTGAGAACTCTATATAACTGCTGCGAATATACTGGTTAACGCTATTAATGGGCCCCTTTTATTGTTTTTTTTAATAGTTATCTTTTGTTTCCACTATAACAATCATATAAATACAGTAACAGCACACTGTTGATATATCCAACTTTAGTAGAAAAAACAACATCAAGGGATTTAGCATCAGCAGTGTAACAATTAGGCATGAGGATAAAGTTGATAATAAAGTTGTAGTAGGCAAGTGAGCTTTTGGGGGTGAAGCTGGGAGAAGCAAACTTGATTCTTCAGAACTTCCCAAAGAGGGAGGGGAAAAGGGTAAGATGCGGATAAAGGGTAAAGGGAAGGTAAAAGGGGAAGTCATTGGAGCGTGAATACGATGGGGAAAGGAGCGTAATAAATGAGTGATTAGATCAATTTAGCATACTATCCATAACGTTCTATGTGTGGAAAGATCGTAAAGGTTAAAGGAGTAGACCATGGTTATCGCATCGATCTTGCAGACGAGGGGTATTTGCCCTGTACAGAGGCTCTTATCTGGGAAAGATACACAAACATAACTCTTATGATGAGTGGGATCAAGTTTAGAAAAAGCAGGGGAGGCTGAAAAATATAGCTGGCCTCCCCAGTCTAGTTTAGATAAGATTAGGGATGAATGGAGGCGAAGGTTTAACAACCCTCCCAAGAAAGATGGGCTGGTTTTAAGGAGGTTTCAGGCTGCTATGACAAGATGTTTTAGGAGGTTATGCAACTTTTTCAGGGCATTCGATGATCGAGAAGACAGAAATTTGACTGTATTTCTGTTTAGGGATACGGGAACTATACAGGTAAAGAACAGTGTGGGGTATAATAGGACTTCTTGAGAAAGTTACCTGGTTGGCTGTAGCAATAAAAATCTTAAAATCCATGAGAGAAAGCCCAGTTGGAAGCACAATTAAAAGCCTGCAGGGGTTGCAATGAGCTGATAGTTAGTACCTGCAATAGCAAAATCTACACAGATGATCAGATACTTGAAGGAAGAACAGAGGAAATTTCATTAATGGCGAGTAGGAGCAGTATAGAGCTAAGAACACAGCTTTGAGGTACGCTTTCACCTTTTTAATAGAGGAAAAAGCTGTTATTCCCTGAACATACACAAATTACCCCCACATAGAGAAGAGCTTACGACGACGTTTCGGTCCAACTTGGACCATTTGCAGTCACACTAATGAAAAGGAGAGAGTAGTATATATAGGCCAGGAGGTGGTAGTGGGGAAGGAAGTATGTGGTGGAACTCGTCAAATACTACTAAGAAAGAGGAGCACTGCAAGGGAGCTAGGGGCCCCACAGAGGGTAGGAGCAAGAACACAGAGGGGGGGGGGGGGAATAATGAAGGAACAAATAACCCAAGGCAGAAGAAAGAAAAGCCAAAGGAGAAAGAGGAAAGGGGCAAGAGGGAGAAGAAAAAGGAATCGGTTAAGTCACGGGTGTTCAAAGTTTGGAGCATTTTACAGAGACGAAGCCAGGACTAAGATTCGTACAAGGAAAATTGTGTATAAGGGAGGATTCAACCAGTTTGGCAACTGTTAAAGTTGGAAGTAGGGAAGACAGTTTTAGCAAAAGACCAGTTGATAGGATGACTGTGATCTCTGATGTGACAGAAAAGAGCATTGTTAGTGTTGGCAAGCCTAACACTACTTTTGTGCTCCCTAAGTCTGTCAGAAAGAGATTGGCCAGTTTCCCCAAAGTACTGAAGAGGACAGGAGGAACAAGAAATATAGACACCAGGACATCTATAAAGGGAGAAGTATGAACTAGATTAGTGCGAAGAGTGTTAGTCTGGCGGAAAGTAAATTTGATATCTAAGGAACGGAGAGTCGAGATTAGAAAGACTGGAAGTGTAGGGAAGGCAAAGATCAGAAGAGTTCCCAGGAGTAGAGAAGAGTTTGGGAGAAGAAATTACGTGCTAAACATAATTGTTAAAGTGAGTTTTAATGGTAGTAATCCAGGTAAATACCTTTTGAGCTCATCAGTGTTATTGAGAGAATTCGGATTTGGGAAGATGACAAACGCTGTCTGCAACAGGACAGGTCTTAAGTTGAGGTACTTTTGAAAGATCATTGACATGTATGAGGAAAAGCAGAGGGCCTAGAACACTGCTTTGGGGCATCCCTAGTAGACAGGTTGCACTGTTGAGGTTATGCCTTTCATGGAGAGACATTGGTGTCTGTTGTTAAGGTAGGACTTTAGACATGCAAGTGCATGACCTCTAATACCATATTGTTCTAGTTTAAGAATGCAAGATGTGGTCTACTGTATTGAAAGCTTTCCTAAGGTATATAATGGTTAAGAGCTACACCTGAATGGTGTCATTAAAGTGGTTTAAACTCCATATAAAATAGTTATTTTGTAAC
>NW_026507225.1:0-19767 GCF_026875155.1 Cherax quadricarinatus
CCCACCCTCCCAGGAATGTACTCCCACCGCAGTCATCCTTGCATGTTTTAGCATTGCAACATGTCCAAGCATGTACTATCCTGCTGGTATAAACCTGGAAATAAATCCCGACAATTTGGTTTAAAAGACACTAAGAAAAACATAAAAACAATTTATTAGAAAATTTTTTGGGTCCGGGCCCTTGATTACTTCAAAACATACAGGTAGAAAGACATTATATATGGCGGGAGTGGAGTGACGCACGTCCCTAGGAAGTCATAAAACATAAAATGGCACGTGACATTCCTAGGTCCGTGCGTCACATCTCCTCTCCGCCTATAAAATAATTTTTTTCTCCCTCTGATGTTCAAGGCTTCCCATTGCACCACTCAGTTACGGGTTCACTACCTTTTTCACAAAAAGGGCAATGGTTCTGCTAAAAAGAAGAGGTCCGATGCCCATGAACACGACGGAGGACTCAGATTTGGAAATGTGGGGCGAAATTTAGGAAGAATTTGCGGAGGAAGGGGAAGATCCTTTCCATTGAGAATCTGACAGCCCCAACCATGGAGCCAGCGACAATAGAAACGGTGCGGAAATAAACACCGCCCCCCCCCCGAAAAAAGGGGGGGGGAACACGAGAGAAAAAAAAAGCACCGCCGCCCAAAGGGAGCAGCAAACCCACTCAACCGACCTGGCAAATTCAAGGTGAAGTCTTAGGGGGACCAACAGACCCACTAGGGGTTTTTTAAAACCGGAACACGCACAACCTGAAGTCAAGATAGGTTCAACTTGGGGGGGGAAAACCAAATTTTGACTCCTCTCAAAAAGGGAAAAAGTATACCACCTTAAAGAGAGCATGGAGACAGTGGCTCATTCCCCTGGAGGAAGGGACTCTGGGCAGAAGATCCCAAGGGGTTAGTGATGCGATACCCGCTGATGATGCCCATCGAGGCTAGCAGCTCACCCCAGTGTGGGTCGCTCAACGTCTCAAGGCAAAGAGGGCAGGCAACCCCAACCCACGGGTTTCATTCAGCATTTTTGGGGACCACTCCATCCCAGCTGGACCTCGGTTTTTGGGCAGGTACATTCAGGCCCTTTCACAGAGAACCAGTTCGCTGTTTCATGTCAGCGTTATGGACACCGGGGTGCACTCTGCCCGAACAGAGAAATCTGCGGTGTCTGGCCGGCCCACCACCCTACCGAGGAATGCATCACCAAGCTGAAAATGCATCCCCACCCCTCCAAAATGCCCGAACGCAGGCAAAAAACCCCATGCCTGGAATCCTAATGCCCCGAGGCTGCCAGAATTCAAGAAGTCTGGAAGACGCCAAAAACTGGGCAACAGGCATGACGGATCATCAACCGAGGATGCAAAAACCCCCTGCCATACCGCAGATCCTCACACAAAACCAAGTCAATGCCGGGAATTTTCCCAACCCAGAAGCCCTCACCGGGGTCAAGGTCAAAACCTCCTGCACCCACCTCAACGAACAAACAGAAACAAGGGGAACAGGAGGCGTCAACGGGGTGCATCGGTCAATGCGATACAGGCTGCACTAAACGAGCCCCCCCCGGCCATAGCACGAAAACGCAGGCACTCCTTCCCGGACGGGCGCTTTGCAACTCAACGGGCCCCTCCCCAAAACAGATCCCTGTACTCCCCTGGTATACACAACAACCAGGGTGCATAAAAAAAGAAACCCAACCCCAGCAGCCCCTCCAGAAAAGCAGCCCAGATAATACCCCTTTTTTCGAACCCATCTCCAAAGCGGGCCCTCACCAGGGGGATCTCATAGCATCTCAAGGTGTTCACGGATCTTTTTGCAACACAATAAACTCCAGGGAACAACAGAGCCTTTCCCGGCAGAGGGTCAGTATCCCCGGAGGTGTTTTCTGACCGAAGAGGAGACGTGGATCCAAAATTTTGCAGGTTCTCAAGCGGGCAGACTCGTCTCCCTAGGAAACAACGCGATGGAAAAACCCTCGGTCCCAAATCACACCCCAAGGTCCTACAATGGAACTTGGGGCTTGAGGGGCAAACGCACCTCTTGCTGGGGGCAGTTTTTGGGGAGGGGTTTGACATCGTCTTGTACAAGAAACTCTGACCCCACTATTCCCCCAAGACTACCGGTTTTTGCGGGGTATTTTGGGCACAGGGGCCCCGGGCTTTCACTGCAGAGGCACAGCTGTATTTGTATCCAATAAAATACTCACGAGGGTTTACCCAAACCCCTTGGGGACGTGGGGAGGTGTCGGGGAAGGCCATCCTTGTGACATACCTTTTGGGGGCGCCTTCCCATTAAAACTTCTACAAGAACCCAAGAACACCCTCGACTTTGCAGAGCTCCTCCCCACTAGCACGCACTGAGTGTATTATTGTGGGTGGAGATTTCAATGCACATCACCCTTTCTGCACTCTCACTCACAACCAAAATGCTGCTGGCAGACATAAGCAATGCCCCTACACAAATTTTTCCAGGGTAAAGTTGCTAAACAATGGAGGACACTGCGCGGGCCACAGGGAAACTCATCCTCACCTTGTCAGTGACCACTTTGCAGTATCACCACCTTAAACATCAACAGGCCCCCCACGTTGTGCTGCCTCCAAGTGGGAGTAAAAAAGGGGCCAAACTGGAAGGTTTTCCAGGTTTATCTTATGCGGGTGGTCCACATATCTCTATCTGAAGCTGTGATACGCTGAAGGGAGTATCACTGTTCTCATCCAGGCAGCGAGTGTAATTCCAAAAATCCGCAGGACGCTCTCACAAAGAATGGTGGTTCTACAACGCGAGGTGCGGGAGCAAACCCCCGATAAACTCTTTTGGGGAAGCTATACGGGCGTAACCCTAGGGCCAGAGAACAGAAATACTTGAGAGCCATTTGCAGCAGCCCTAAATTTCTCTCAGAGTAAAAACTGAGAAATGGCTGGAGTGGGTCAAAAATTTGGGGCATCACCCCCCCTATCGAGATAGGGGGCAAGCTCAACAAGCAACTGGCAAGAGCAACCCGAGGCCACCCACACCCGAACCCATCCCGGGGAAGCAGAAAAAACTAGTGGACTTTTCACCCGGGGGACCTCCCTCACCCCCACAGGACATCCGGAATTACAGCGGTCTTCTGCCACGGGCCAGCTAACGAACAAGCGCATGTTCGGAAGAGTACTGATGTAGACCTAAAGGGATTGGAACTCCGCCCGGCCATTAAAACACAGTGACACTCCCCCGGGCTCGATGGTGTGACATCCAATTGCACGGGTGGCAGAGTGGTGGGGGGCCATACTAGACGCCCATTAAAAAAGTCGTGGGGGCCCGGGAACTCCCAGCAGTTTGGGAGAAAAGAAACAATCGTACCAATTCCAAAGCCCAAGGACCCAGGCGTTGAGCCCCCATATCGACCCTGCTTACCCAAGACTGCTGAAGGATGGTGTTAAACCGCCCCTATGGAAACTTGGCCCCTCATCTCACAATTTGGTTTCCCCAAAGGGGGGGAACGCAGATGCATAACCATCTACTAACCAGATTGCTGATGCAACAAAAAACCTTTTGTATGTCGTTTTCCTGACCTTGAAAGGCATTTGAGCTAGCAGCCCCACACAATTCTGGCAAAACTAGTCGGGAAGGAAACAAAGGACGCCTCCCGGCCTGGGTAGAGTCCTACCTTTGGGGGGGCGGCCTGTGTCAGCTTTCAGGACACTACTCTTCCTTAAAACCCCGGAAAAAACGGGAAGCCACAAAGGGGTTGCTCGTCCCATCTTTTTAACATCCCATGCAGGAACTTTTGAGCCTTCCTTTCATAGTGGTACAAGCCCCCAGCTTGCGATGATCTTTCACTATTGTGAATGGGGAAACAATTTAAACCTACCCCCCGGGGGGATTTAACCGCGGTCATAGAGTCTCAAAACCCACCCCTCCGCTAACCACTAGACCCGTGCCACAAAAAAATCATCCAAATGGTATTTTTACACCTAGGAAGGGGTTTGCACAGGCACCTCGGACCACAATGCAAGTTTTTCAGCGAATCTCCGCTAGCGTGGCCCTGAGAAATCTACTCAATCCCCTTTATGCCGTCAACATGACTTTAAAAATCGTAATGACACATTGCAAATAAAACCCTACCCCCGGGCCGGGGTTTAACCCCGGTCATAAGGCCAAAAATCCACCCTCGCGTAACCACAACCAGCTAGCCACAAAAAATTATCCAACTAGGTATATTTTTACACCATAGGAAGGGTTGCACAGGCACCTTGTGAACCCCCAAATGCAAGTTTTTACAGACAAACACGGCCACGCTACTGGGAGATTCGTCTTAAAACCTTTCATTTTTGGTCACAGAGGTGCCCGGCTAACCTTCCCATGGGGTAGAAAAAAACCCATTGGATGAATCTTTTTGTGGTACTGGTTTTGTGGGTTTGCGCGACGGGGTGGAGTTTGGGGGACTCTATGACCGCGGGTTCAATCCGGCCGGGGGAAGGTTTTTTTTTGCAAACGTGTCATTACGATTTCTTAAGTCATGTTGACGGAGGAAGGGACTTGAGCTAGGTTGTCCGGCCACGCTAGCTGGAGATTCGCTGTAAAAACTTGCATTTGTGGTCACAGGGGGCCTGTCTAACCTTCCTAGGTGAAAAAAATACCTAGTTGGATGAAACTTTTTGTGGCTAGCTGGTTAGTGGTTAGCGCGACGGGGTGGATTTTGAGATCTAGACCGCGGGTTTTAATCCCGGGCCGGGGGTATGGTTTATTTGCAACGTGTCTTACGATTTCTTAAGTCAAAGGCAATTTTGAACGACGGCCGAGAGCTTTGGACCTAATTTCGCAGTCTTGCAAGGGAATAGGCCTCAAGATTCGGCCCAGAAAACTCTTGCTGTGTTTTAAGGGACCAATCCTGTTTAAAAGTTACGATTTAGGATATAGAATTGAGTGGACAGGTCCCCACCTGACTTAGGGAATCTACATTTATAAAAAGCTGACCTTTCGAAACAGGCCCAGTAGTCAGGTCCGTGCCTACTCAATCAAAGCCCCTGAGAGCCGCGAGGGACCGTGCGGGGCAAGCAAAGATTATTTGTTGTACAATACAAACTATAAAGTCGTCATTGACTACGGGGCACCCGGGGTTAGCTCTCCTTCCCCCAGAGAGGGGAAAAAGGGGAGGTTACAAAATCGGCGATAAAATTGCTTGGGGCCCCCATCTGGGCCAACACGTATGTCTCAAACGAGGGCCCCGCTTCCTTTCCCTTGGCTGACAGAGTAAGATACATAAACGCCTGCAAAGTGGGCCCCGATTCTGCCAGGCAGCAAGGTACCCCCCCAAAAGGGGACGGGTATGACAAACCCTGGGACGATCCCCCACTCTTACGGGCTACTCCTGGATTCGTTCTTTTGTGCGCTGGGCGAAGCTGTGCCTATACAACACTCCTTGAGAAGAGTTGTGACCCTTCCTTTGCTGGGTACCATCCACCACCTCCCTGGCGCCCGACCCCGCCGATTTTGCATCATGCGCTACCACTCTAAGCGTCTCTGCATCAAGACATCTAGCAAACATGTGAGCAAGGGCACTGGCAGAGGGAGGGGGAAAATGTGCAGTGATTTTACAGATGGTTCGTCGCCCTGACGGGGAAAAAGAGCACGTGGACTGTACCCAATGGTCACACCAAGGCTGGCGACTCCCCACCACTGCAGATCCTTCAACTGAGTGGGGCGATTCAG
The DNA here is from genome assembly GCF_026875155.1 of Cherax quadricarinatus. Lineage (NCBI taxonomy): Eukaryota > Metazoa > Arthropoda > Malacostraca > Decapoda > Parastacidae > Cherax > Cherax quadricarinatus. The sequence continues at coordinate 5,685 of NW_026507225.1, forward strand.
CAGGGATTTTCAATGCCCACGACATCCCCTCCCGACCTGTCATACATGTTGATTCCCTTGCAAACAATGCCCTCTCCCCCTCCTCAAAACCCCAGGACAATGTTTCCTCTCACATCGATTGAGCAAATGACAGCCTTGAAGTTCAGGGTAACAGATCGACATTGAACTGGATCCCCCGCCATGTGGCATCCCGGGAAAAGAGGGACAGATGAGCGCCCAAGGGAGCAAAAAGAATCCAATGTTGGGATTACGTCCCAATCAGCCACGACAACCAAACTGGTGGTGCCGAGCCATGAAAAATAGGGGGAGGCTTAGGTGATACCCCATCTCAAATGGTACCGAGCACGACTCGGGGGAACCCCCCCCCATATATGAAGCTGGGCCAGAGCCCTGTACCGCCATCCATCGGGGTTTTTGTTTTGGGGTTTCCCCCGCCCCTGATGGTAGACAAGGAAGAGGAGGAGTGGCCATACTGTCACACGTTGTCCGCGGCCCCTAACACACTTTTTTGGATGCGAATTCGAGACACTGCAGGGAATAGGAGTGATATTCCCTCCCAAGATGAACCAGGATGACGCGGCCACATAGTTACCAGGAGTAAAGAACCAACAAGCTGTTTTTCCTGTTATAAGACATAACCCCTCCCGCTGTGTCCATAGTTAGGTACATACGGGTTGTGCTTATAGTGCACCAGTTGAACTTACCAGAAGAGTGCTTGAAAAGATATGCGCATCATTTAGAAAACCTTTCTCCCTGGGGGCCAGAACGGGTCATCGCAAGATTTAGACCCGTGCCAGGACTACGTCTTGGCGAAAATTTTAATAATACACCTCTGTTTTTTGAATGATCAAGGTCCCCGGGCCGAAAGTTTTTTTGAAAAAATTGTTATGGGTTTGCTTACTGTCTTTCTAAACCCAAATATCACTGCACCACGCCCAGGCATTGCACCATAGTCACTCTCGGGCATTACTCCACTGTTGCCACTTCCAGGGGACTCCCCGAAACCCCACCACACCCCGGGCATTTCTCTCACTGCAGCAACACCCCTGGGAATTCTCTTCGCAGCCCCGACCCAAACATTTTTTTAGCAGCCAGCCCAGGCACGCACTTCCCCCTAAAGCCCCACCCAGGCACGCACTTCCACTAAAGCCCCACCCCGGCACGCACTTCAACTAAAGCCAACACCCAGGCACGCACACTTCCACTGTAACTCCACAACCCAGCACGCACTTCCACTAAAGACCAACACCCAGGCACGCACGTTCCCACGAAGCCCACACCCTAGGCACGCACTCACTAACTAAAGCCACACCCGAGACAGGTAGCCTGTAGCCGACCGCCCAGGCATGGTGTTTTGCTACCCGCGCCTTGCCCAGGAACGTCCTATCTAAATACTCCGCCCGCTCTGTTTAAATATAGACCTTTGACCTCGAACTTATTGCTAGCTCGATCCTCAAAGAAATTGAGGAGCCATGTAACATTATATAATAGAACAAGGGGGAAGCGCTAAACCTGAGGCCGTATGATTAGATACAGCGCCTGGGGGAATGTGGAAGGCAATTCAGGCTTAAATTCGGGGAACGGAGACACCAGATCAATTCCTTAACATCAAAAAGGAAACCCCTCAACCAACATCAAAGAACCTTCTCCGTGAGGGGAGTCATGTAACAATGTTTATAGTTGTATACTCGCATAATTGTTGTTGAAAGTGCGAGTCCACAGTCAGTAGCTCCTCGGCCCCGCCTCTTCAACTAGGTTCACTCATCTCGCATGCTTACATGACGTTATCATACGTAACATCTACTTTCTTTAAAGCTATGTATGGATTCCTGTCCTCCACACACATCACTTCTCAGATTGTTCCACTTATCCTGACAACTCTATGGCTGAAGAAATACTTCCTAACATCCAATGGCTCAATCCTGAGTTTTCAACTTCCAGTTGTGACCGCCTTGTTGCTGTCCATCTCTTAAACATTGTCCCCTATCCACCGCTGCAATCCTCTCAGTATTTTATATGCTGTATCTTGCCCCCATATCCCGTTCTGTTTTTAGTGTGTGAGGTTTGAGTTTCCCTTAACCTCTCCTCGGAGGGACACCCCCCCTCATGTCCCGGGACTAAGTCTTGTTGCAAAGCCTTTGTCACTTTCTCTAAATTTCTTGAACGTGTTTGCTCCAGTAATGTGGATTCCCATACTGGTGCCGAGCATACTCACATACCAATATGGGCCGACGAATACACGGCGTACATGTACGGGCAACGATTCCTTGTTTAGATGACAAACGCTAATTCCCGAGGTTTGCCAGGCGAGCCCGTATGCTGGCAGCAGTTATTTCGCTACTGTGCGCCCTCAGACGATGTGACTCCGGTGTGATTGCTTACCCCAAGATCCTTTTCCTTGAGTGAGATGCATTGCAGCCTTGACTCTCTTAAGGAGACCCAGACGGAATACAGCCTTAGCCTTCCCCACTCTTTGTTGTGTGTAGTGAGGGGGGGTGGTGGGTACAACATTGGTAAGCCTAAGGAACAAGACCATCACATTACAAACAAACACTAAATCTTGTGAATCATTATATTATAATATTTATTATTTTTGAGAGTAAAAAATTGACGTTAAATGTCTCCCGGTCTAACAAAATTAATCGTTCTGCTAAGACATTCATATTAGCTTAAGACGAATTATCCTCCTCGTTAAATCCTGGAAGACAATATTTTCAGATTGATTCAATAAACTAGCTCATATAAATTATAAATGTAAGGTTTTTCCTATCTTGAAACATTACTGTTGTGATCCTAGGCCAGCAACTAGTGGACTCATAAGGTCGGTATAGTCGTGGATCTTGCAGTTGTAAAAGTAATCGGTTAGTATACATAATATATAAAGAATAAAAAGGCACAATGCGCACGGAACAAACAAATAATGACGACGTTATTTGGTCCGACTTTGAGAGGTTTCCATTTTCAAGTTAGGTTACTCATAAGGGTGCAGTTTATTGTGGGTGTCAGTTACGCTCACTGGAGTTGTCGACGGGTGACCTATATAATATATATGATTCTAGCATGTGTGCACCTCCCATGTTGTATAGAACTACATTACTCACCAAGGACTGGCACCAGACGCTTATCAACGCTGTTTCTGACATTGAGAATTACTCAAAAACAAACCCGAATAAAGTATATGATTAGGTGTGTCTCTCAACAAGACAATATTATTGCAGATGAAGAAATAATAAAAGCCATTTCCGATGTATGACCATCCCATGGCAAGCTCTGGCAAAACCAACAATATATTTGACTTTTTCCCATATAATTTCACGTTTACGGTGTAACTTCAAACGTATCCACCAGAAGAAAGTGAAAAGGGGATTGGAGAATGTTTTCATACAGATAAAGGCTTTTTGAAATACAAAGAATTGGACATTACAAGGTGATATTTTTTTAATTTTTTTTAACATCATATGATGTGAATTTTTATTTTTTTAACAGCGTGGAAGACCTCAACTCATGCGACCGAAACTCTGTGTTGGCCGGCCCACATAAAGACTAAATTTTCTTTGTCAGGAAACCCTTGTCCTTTTCATGAACGAATGAAACACCGCCACATTGAATCAAACTTAAATTACCTCCCATCCTCCAGACGCTGTCTGACTCCGTCCCTATTCGGACTGGCGCTTCCCCGTCACTAATAATCAAACAACCCAGTGCTAACCCCGAAGCTTTCTGCAATAAAGAAGAAGTTCCTAATTTTTATCAATTCTAATAAGAGCAAGTTTATAAAGCACACACAAACAAGATTTATAATACGTCAACTAGCGGAAGTGGTAGGCTTCAATGAAACAGCTTGTGCAATTCTTTTTGACGACACTGAACCGTCCCTCGGATGATCCCTGGAACTATTATCAGATTCTATACCAGATATAAAGCAGAAGTCACAGCACTGAATTCACATCTATACAAGTAAAGGTTTCACAACTAAAGTGTAAATGAGTGAAAATGTTAACTCGGGATTTTTTTTTTTTTAATCAGGTAGGACAGATGCAAGAACTTAAATAATTTGATGTAAATAGAATGTGGTTCGTTTGGACCAGTAGACCTACTTTACTGTTGATTTTACTCTTCTGCTCTCGAGTATTTCTGTACGAATTTAAAAAGAGTCTTAGATTCTTAGTCAGGTATCAATATATTGAGGTGAGGTGTGACTAATTGCCATCCAGGCGAAGCTTTGTTTTAGTCATTAGCTGCCTGACTGCGGTGGAGTGCGGTGAGCACAGCACCCCTCTGCTGTTTGTGTCAGGAAGAAGCTCTCCATAGCAACAATATTGGCGCGAGTATTCGACGAAGGGGAACACTGTCGGTGTGTAGCTGCTTCGTGGGGGCGATTTCTTCCCACTCTACGGGCAGGTAGTGACTTCCGGCACGAATCACAAGAAACGTACGGAGTGTCAGGATGATGAGGGTTTATGGTGTAGCCCTGAATGGGCCTATCGTCTATTCGTCAAGTTTAAATTCGACGGCTGTGTAAGAGTCGTTAGTGTCGAAATTTTTGAGCATGAGTGAGAATTGATGTAACTCCAGCTGTCAAAGTGCGACTTCATAGACGTTTCTCGCCACTATACGTTAGGGTGAAGTGCGCAATGTCCCCTTCGAGGCTGACTAGTAGGATTCTTACGGAAGGGTTTTGCAGCTTTAATGGTAGCCGGTGCATCTGGCAACCAAGAAAAGGGGCGGCAGGTGCTGATACGTGGTGCACGTCTCGAGGGTATAACTCCCTCAAAAATGACACTGAGGCACACCCGATCCCGTCATACTTCGTGATGCCGAAGTTTAAAGTACCGGCCAAATTCTAAGTGGCCGTATGCTGGCGAGCGTCGGACATGCAGGTTGTGTGGGAGAGTATGACCCTATGGCGGCGACCGTGAGGGAGTCAGTGGAGTGCGCCGCGCTAACAGGTGAGTGCACCCAGTTACAGGTGTGGGTTTGTCGTAGAGGAGAATTCCAAAGGAAAACCGAGGTATGTCCGGTCTGTGGAGTAGAAATTGATAAGACGATTCCTCTTGATGTGCATGAGGGTGCGGTGCACGTGAGTTGTGTGGAGCCGATAATGCCACTTGCCGTTGACGGGGGAGGAAGTGCTTCATTCATCAGGAGAGTAGCAAAGCTGGGAGAGAGCACGACAGTATGAAAACTTTAAACTACTTCGGACGAGGATATGGCTTGGTCGATAATGGTGCCTGAGTTGAAAGGAGAGTGTGTGCTGTGACAGGGCACTGGAAGGAAGAGGACAAACTGCATGGCAGAGAGAAGAGAGTCACCGAGCCTGCGCGACAGGTCAAGTAGAGTTGACATGTTCACTGTGAGGAATCTTCGTTAGACAGTATGGCGGTAGAGGAGTGTTACGAGGCGGAAGAGCGGCGGCTGCGTCAGACTCAGATAGTCCCTGACTCCCGCGCTAGAATGTTCATGGGCGGAAGATGTAATATTTCTCGTGCGACAAAGCCAGGATAAAGGCCACGAAGAGGGGGGGTGGATCTGTGACAAACCACACTGTTACCCTGGGGCAAGAGGCCCTGAAGGGTGAGGAGGAGAAACGGTTGGAACTTAGAAAGGCCTTAATTGCATGACTGTGAATGATGAATGGGACTGTGTACTGTGATGAAGAGGGAATGCTTTCGTATGCTTCTTATACCTCTCGATAACATGAGTTGACGTATGTCGTTTCTACAGGAGCATAATTTCAAGGAGGGTAGAGTGCTCGAGGTGAGGACGGTAACACGGAGTTGACTGTCTTGCCATCGTGCACGTTTGAAAAATGTGGTGTCTGGGTTTTATTGATAAAGGCGCGAGCCCGTTTGTGTTGCAAAGACGTGAATGGTGGTGAGGGGGGGGGAGGTGTTGCGTGTGGATGGGTAGGTGATGGGCAGAGTGGTTAACCGGTTATGTGTGGTATGTCACCAGCTGAAAATGAATGAAAGTCAAGAGGGATTTTGTGTGTGATGACCAAGTTTATGTTTCCCGTGAGGTTTACCTGAAGTGGCCCCGGGGCCCGCCCATCGTAGTGGGGACTGATTTGTGTGATCAGGAGAAGCGGAAGTGTCACCACGGGGGCGGGTCATATGTTGACTGCATTACGCCATCTTTTGGTGGACTTTCAGTGTTGAGGGATGTGGTAGGTGGGGTAGCGAGGGGGAGGTGGAGCATACTTGCGTGAGGACGGAGGTCTACGCAGCTAAGGTTAGAACAGTTGTGTATATATCTCATAAAGTATTGTCAACGTCTGTCCGTACTATTGAACTGCTTTTTCAGATTCATATGGGCGGTCGGTTGTCGCCAGAAGATAGCAGTGGTGATACTCTAGCTTGTATCTCCTAGGGGAATATTGGAAATTAAATACGATCTGTTTGGAAGATGAGGAGGGGTTTGGGGTTTAAACGGAGCTGTGGGAGAGATTAAACTAGGAGGTACAAGGTGTGAGGAACGTGGTGACGTGGTGGGATCAGTGTGTGGCTAAGGACCATCGGCATTATTCATGTGAGGAGGAGGGGAAAAGGATTAATTCTTTAAAATTTTGGTTGATTAATATTTGAGGACAGGTTTACGGCGGATGTTGTTATGTAAAAGGACAGTATAGGAGGTGTCTAATATATCCGATTGGGATGCCATTAATATAACATATAGAGCGTTTGGCGATAAATTCAGGACGAGCGGTTCCAAGCGGTGAGATAATGGCGGGGGGTGGAGGTTGGTGTTATGGGAGATACGCCGCGACTTCGTGTGTGGTGTTTGCGCAGACAGAGAAAAAACAACGTCGCAGTCAACAACAATTCCATTTTGGAGTTTCTGAGTCGCTGGGAGGGTTTAGGGCTGGATAATCAGGTATATCCACACTACTGCATGGGATGGGGGTTGATTTGCGACACGTGGGACGAAAAGTATTGTGCGGGAGGAAGGGGTGTAGGATTAGGGAATTTAGGCGAGGGAGCGTGAAGGAAGTGTGCCATGTAGGTTTAGGACACCATGATAGGGAAGCTTTTCGGGGGGCGGGACATAACTGAGGGGGTAAATATAGAGCATTGAGTGCTCATGCCAAAGGGCAAAGACCGTGGAACCGATGGACTGCCGGGCGGATATTTAATCAACGCATTGGGAGTTAATAAAAGGTTTTTTAGGTGAGGGTTACTGAACTTGATGAAGGTAAGAGTGAAGGTTGGGTTGACAGGACCAGGCAACAGCAGTAAGTTGTAATGGTACGAAGCAGGTAAGGAACAGTCGTTCGCGGCGTCATTTGGAACAATAGAACCATTATCGTGGGTTATAGCGCGGATTAAAAAGTTATTTGCAAAAAATTTAGGAAATAGGTTCAGTGTGTTTAGAGAGGTTTATCGTTAACCCAGATTTTGGTTGCCAGGTAGTGAGTCTGATGGGGTGTGTACGATGGTCTATTAATGGATTTCGTGGAAGAAAAAGGGGGAAGGGGGGGGGGGGGTATTGTGGTTTGCCTAGACTGGCAAGGAGCTTATGAAAGGGTGGAGCGAATGGCGTTGAAGCTATCCACGAGAACAGGGCTATGGGGAAGAAATAAGATGGATGGTAAAAGGCGTTATATAGATGGGCAATGTGAGAGTTACGAATTAATAGAATATTAGGGGGGATGAGTTGTAATGCAACGAGGATCTACTGACAGGGGTGATCCTATGTCACAGCTTTTAAACTTGCGAGCATACAAGGACCCCTTTAATAGAATGGAGGATGCGGCAATAATAATGGGGCGTTAGAGAATGGGGTTGGGGGGGGTACAGAGGGCGTTAGGCCTATCTCATAAGGTATTTGGATGATACCACTGTAATTGGTTTAGAGAGGGGATGTCCATAAACGCCTAAGATGGAGTGGTCGACACGTTTGCACTGTGCGACTGGTATTTAGGGTAAATTCTGAGAAGGTCATGGTTTGGGGTTTAGGAACTTGGGGGAGAGGGTCGAGTTTGGGTATGCAGTCGTAAAGAAGCGGTGAATGTCATTAAAAATATGTGGTCTAAGTCTAGCTGAAGACTTCATTGAGGTTGCACGTGTTAATAATCGGGTCAGGTTGGTAGAAAAGATCTGGGTCGATTGGGGAAAGCATTGCGGCGCCCTAATCATTGACTTGTGCAGCGTGCCATTTGTAATGTAAACGTTTTAATTGTAGTAGCAAGGTTTGGCATGTTGCTCTGCCGTTTTCCTTTAACGGGGACGGCAATTGCAACTATACTTGAGGGTTTTTAAATTTTTGTGGGATCAGGTTGTGACTGCTTAGAAGTATGTTAGTAATGTTACCTGTGCGTCAGGGGGTTGGTTTAAATGAACTTAAAGAGGAGTGGATAAATGTATCATCATTAAAAGGGAGGATGATTAGGGAGGGTTGAGTGGGGGGGGGTAGGTTAAGGTCAACAATAAATTGAAACGCATGGTTTCTGGGACGGAGTTGAGGGAGTGGTGAAACTATTTAGAGGGCAGTGTGATTGGGAGGCTGGGTAAGCGAGGTAAAAATAAGTAGCTGTGTTAGGAGTCGGCGAAAGGGTTTGTGGCTCCGGTGGAGGGGATTTTCCCCATGGTCTGACTGGGATGTATAGTGGCGAAGGTTAGGTAGGTTAACGGTTACAACCCCTGTGACGGGATTTGTGATGTAATCGTTTTTGCATGGGATTTTAACCATCCGGAGTGTCTTACGAGCTAGACGGGTGTTGAGGGGGGGGGTAAATGTGGAAAAAGTGGCGGGAGGATCTGCATTCCATGTCGTAATATTTATTGGTGGAGGGTTGGGACGTCGTCATTGGTTTGTGTGAGATGGTGATGCATAAGATAATGGTCATACCTTTCTCTTGTGCTGGCGGCATTGAGTCTTGATGTTGGGGGTATGGAATGATAGTATAATTATGGCTGTTGGTGTACATTATGGTAGATTATGTCTACATTATGTGGGGAATGAGGGGAAAGAGGTAATTGAGGTGAAGAGACGGGTTATTGGCTGTTAACGTTTTATAAAACCGTTGTGGCCGTAATAGAGAACATTATGGAGGAGTGGAGCGGATTTCATTACTTTCTTAGGAGTATATCGAGACCTTACATTAGAAGGTTTTATTAAATTTGTAGAATTATGTGGAGGGGCAGGTAGGGAATGAGTACAGCTGTGATATGTGATGGCTGCAGGGGTGAAAACGGGGATCGCCTCCTGTATGAGAGGGTGAAAGTGGTATGAACAGGGCGTATGTTGTTTATTCATGGTTGTGACAGGTATACTATATATATTGAGTTTGATTGCAGTAGGTACATTGATACTATGTATGTTTAGTTCATATGCATGTTTAGGATGCTTGTAGATGGGTCAGTGTGTTGTGATCCTTGTTTAATATACGCTTTCTGTGTTTGATTGAACAATTGTTTTTACCTTAATCTCAATACATTACGTTAATTGTATTTAACGTATACGGTTCCAACTTTATAATTTACAAAGTGCAATAAAAGCCATATTAATGGGGTGTTTTGTTTAATCATATCTAACAATGCAATTGGAATTAGTCGTTTTATTGGTTATCATAGGTGTAGGGTTTTTCATGTATGGGGTGAGGAGTGATATTTTTTTTTATCTCGAAGTTCATTTTTGTGTGGATGTTAATGATTTATTCTGTGTAAGACCTGTTTTTTGTCTTTATCTAACTCATGTATTAGTATGTTCAAAATAAAAGTAAAAAAAAAAAAAAAAACAAAAAATTACCATCCCATCCCAAGACGACTGTCTGACTCCTTTCCCTACGGCCTGGCGCTTCCCCGTCACTAAGAATAAAACAAAAACCCGTGCAACCGCAGTTGCTGCGAATATAAAGCAGAAGTTCCTAATTTTATCAAGATACTAATAAGATAACAAGTTATTATAAACACACAAACAAGATTTATAAATACTGTCCACTTGCGAAGTGGTTAGGCTTCATGAAACAGCTTGTGCAATTCTTTGACGACACTGACCTCCCCACGGATGATCTGAACTATTATCGATCTATACCAGATATAAAGCAGAAGTCATCGAGCCACGGAATTCACATCTATACAGTAAAGGTTGATTCACAACTAAAGTGTAAATTAGTGAAAAATGTTAACGTCTGTATTTTTTTTTTTTTTAATCAGGTGGACAGAATGCAGAGAACTTAAATTAAGTTTATGTAAAATAGAAGTGGTTCGTTCTGTACAAGTAGACCTACTTACTTGATTTTACTCTTCTGCTCTCGAGTATTTCTGTACGGCATTTAAAAAGAGTCTTAGATTCTATAGTCCAGGTATCAATATATTGAGGTGAGTGTACATAATTAGCCATCCAGGCGAAGCTTTGTTTAGGTATGTAGCTCGGCGACCCCCTGGAAGAAATTGACGTACTTGTTAGTCACTATTGTTTCCAGTCATGTACCTCAGTATCGCTCGCATTGGAGGACAGGCAGGGGAACGAAGGGTAAGGTGGTAATGACAGCTCAGGGCGATAGAGGAATGGAGTTAGATAATATGGGAGGAGTGAATAGTAAACAGGAGGGCAGGGAGGGAGTGGTAGCAATGTGTGCTTGCTTCCCAATTTCATAGGAGTACCACAAGGAATAAAATTAATCTGTTTACCCTGTCATATTCCGATTTTAAGCAGTTGGGGACCACATCCAAGGCGTCAACCGATCTGGGCGATTGCGCAGAGAGTAAGGTGCTATGGAGGATATTGCTCCAAAGTACTTCATTAAGGTGTTCACCTAGCTAACGAATCTTCAAAGAGGTGCAAAAGAAGGGAACAGGAGTTGAGTTAAGAGGAGAAACGAGGATCGAGAGAGGTGAGTTGAGAGGAGGAATGGGTTATGGTTTCCTTCACCCTCTATCTGCACACACAACTTCAACGGTAATACATTTCCAGGAGAAACTTGACATTTTCCTCACTGGGAAGAACATCTCGTGGGGCAAGTCATTCAATGACCAGCGTGGTGATTTAAATAACCACTGATCTACCCAAGTTATAGTGAAGGATTATGTGAGCCTCCTGGATGCTACCATCAAGTTTTATTGACTAGGCAATCAATAAAGAAGTTACTAGATACCAAAACCAGGTACCCATTCAATAAATACACTGATCACACCATGTCTTAATTTTTCCCTAGACTTCACGTACCTAGATAAGTATCCATACATAAAGTACCTAGAAATTTACCTAGACTCCAGGTACTTAAACATGTACCTAGCCTTCAGGTATCCAGAATTCAGGTACCTACACAGGCACGGCCGGATTTAGACCTTGGGGGGGCCCGGAACACTTTAGGTTTGGGGGGCCCTCAACATGGAAATTAAATTGAATTACAAACAAGAAATGAACTAAAAGGAATGATAAACAGCAGTTTTCGAACAAAACAGGTTTCGAAGAAGACGTCTGATTTTATTTTTCTCAATTTTATTGACTAAGAATAACTTTTACTATAATTTTCAGTTTGTAATATATTCCATCTACACTATATAATAATTACCGAGTGTATTAATATATTTGTATCTTGGTGTCCAACATTCAGTAATCTATCTAGCATTGTAGCAAATTGACTGCAAAAGACAAGATTTTCTCTAACCGGAAACCACCTGGTTGGGTCTGAATCACATGCGAGACCTGCTTCACTGTCCATGTCCACATTAGACAAGATAACTGTAGAATGTGTTTGTTGAGGTGCATTCATCACACTCTAACTACATCTTTATTATGGTAAGTTCTTTTAGATTTTCTGCACATGTCACTTGGGAATGCCTGGTGGGTCCTCTGGAGTTTTATGACTTTGAAGTCGCGGTTCTATCCCCGCCCTTGGTAATGAGCCTGGTAGTGGTACGGGTCTTCATTAGTAGCTTCTTACTTACTACATTTTTCCACTAGCTGAATATTGCTGCTAGCGTTTTTTGTCCTTATGTCAAGACCGCAGCAACAATTTCACCTTATCTTGATTCTTTTGGAAATCTTTCTTTTTCTGAGCTTCCTGACCCAGGGCCGAATTTACTAGGGGGTGAACTGCCCCCGGGTCCCCCTGCCAGAGGGGCCCCCGAGGCCCCTCTGGCAAGGGGGAGTTCTTCTTTCGAAACCTAACTTTTTTTCGAAAAAAACTGCTTGCTTAACATTGCACATATTAATTCATTTCAAAGTTTGTAGATTCATTTTAAATTTCCATGATGATGTGGGTGACCCCACCAAAAATAAAGTTGCCTCCCCCCCCACCGCTCAGGTCCTAAATCCGACCCTGAACGAAACTAAGTCACTAAACCACCACAAGAGATGTATCAAATACGTGAGCACCAACATCAAACGAGACTTTTTCAACACGAGTCCATGGAACGGTTCATTAAATTGTACGAAGTTTATGTGGGCAAACGAGAATCTTTGGGCTAGTAATCCCCCCATGGGCTTATCACATATCTACGGTTCCAGCCACGTTACACGTTAACAGTTAACAAGACCCTGTGTTAGTCACCATTTGGGTAAATTATCCAAGATGACCAGCCATGCCGCCCCCACCCCCCAAAACCCCTGCCCACCAGTTAACAACTAACTAACTCAACGTCCCCCGTCAAATTCCCCTACCCACCAGCATACCAGAAACGCCTCAATCCTTCTCCTAATCGAATCTCGCTCCCACCCAGCACACCCCCACAAAACCCCACTGACTCATCACCCCCACCTCCTTCCAGGGCAATGGCGCCCTTTAGGCCAAAGAGGCAAGGAATTAGTAGCGCCACGGAGATCCCACTCCTCTGCCATCCACCACACCATCCAACCTCCATTTCCCTCAACCAGTGGGGAATTTAAAAACTTATTTCCCAGTTTCACTAATTTTGGATAGATCACTTTGAAAAAATTTTTTGATATTTTTCTCTCTACAAACCGTTGAAGGGAAACATTCTTAAATACAAGCAAGACTCCAAAGTATTGTTTCTGCAGTTCTTTTAAAAATCAGTAAGTCCCCAAAAACCTTTACTTTGCGACATTTTTTTGGGGTGTTTGGCGGGAAGACATCTCTGAAGACCTTGCAGCGCCCACAACAGGCCTTTTTTACCACACAGGCAGCAAACACGCCCACAACACGGCCTTCACCACACAGCAGCACAGCTGCCCACAACATGGCCTTCACCACACAGCAGCAGCACTGCCCACAAAATGGCCTTTTTACCACAAGCAGCAGCAGCAGCTGCCCACAACAGGCCTTCACCACACAGCACAGCACAGCTGCCCACAAAATGGGCCTTTACCACCGCAGCAGCACAGCGCCCACAACATGGCCCTTTACCACACAGCAGCAGCACTGCCCAAAATGCCTTCACCACCAGCAGCACTGCCCACAACATGGGCCCTTCACCACACAGCAGCACTGCCCACAACAGGCCTTCACCACCGCAGCAGCAGCACTCCCACAACAGCCTTCACCACACAGCAGCAGCAGCAGCCCCGCAGCCCCACAACTTGCCTTCACCCACAGCCAGCAGCACAGCCCACAACACGGGCCTTCACCCAGCAGCGCAGCAGCCCCCAACATGGCCTTCACCACACAGCAGCAGCTGCCCACAACACGGCCTTCACCACACAGCAGCAGCTGCCCACAACACGGCCTTCACCACAACAGCGCAGCGCCCACAACACGGCCCCTTTACCACACAGCAGCAGCGCCCACAAAAACGGCCTTCACCACAAAAGCAACTGCCCACAACCGGCCTTCACCACACAGCAGCAGCTGCCCACAACACGCCTTCACCCACACAGCAGCAGCTGCCCACCACTGGCCTTCCCCAACAGCAGCGCTGCCCACAACACGCCTTCACCACACAGCAGCAGCGCCCACAAAAACCCGGGCCTTTACCACACAGCACAGCTGCCCACAAACACGGGCCCTTACCCCACAGCACAGCTGCCCCACAACAGGGGAATATCTTCAACTTACAAGTTCATAACTTATTAAAAATTTAAAATAATTTTATTTCTTTATCACAGCAAAAAAAGGTTTTAAAGGGAAAAAAAAAGAAAAGAAAAAGGAAAAAACTTTGAGAAAACCTCAACTGCTTATTTT
>NW_026507226.1:0-33629 GCF_026875155.1 Cherax quadricarinatus
TTTAACGTGGATAAGTGTTGTTCCCAAAACGTTTTTCCGAAATAAAATGACAAAATTTATTTTTCATTTTTTTTTTTTTTATTATTATTAAAATTTTATTTTTTTATTTTATTATTTTTTTTGCTTGAGACAGCAGGCTTAAAATTAAGTCTAATGAAAGGGAAGAAGAACTCCAATTTTCGGACCAAGACTTTTTTGTTGCATCGTAACTCCCCCCATCAACTTATCGAAATATCAGAAATAATTATAACCCATAAAATTTATTCTTTTCTAAATGCTTCAGCGAGAGGGTTCCCCCAGCTTGTCATTGTGATTCTTCAGACCCGATTGCAGTCTTGGAGGATAGAGGGGGGTTTTTAAGTCAAGGGACCAGAGAAAAACATCGATCCTTTTACTCTGAAAATCCCCGAAAAAACATGGAGGGAGAGCCTTAGAATTCTGGGGTGAATAAACCCCTACGGGGGGAACTGTTCAAAACATAATAATTAATAATAAAATGTTTAATTTAATAATAATAAAAATAAAAATTTTTATTTTAATAAAAATAATATTGATAATAATATTAAAAATAAAATATATAACAAAAATTTAATTATACAAATCCACTCCCTACCCCCGGGACAGTCTTTTACTATATTTAAAGCAGAGACCAAAAATGACAACATTTTGGGGCCAAAAAAACTCTGGCGTCCAAAAAACCTCCCTAAAAATATATAGGCGTTTAGAATTCTTTTTTTTTCCAAGAGGTGAGTTACCATTCGTGGTTGGGCCTTAAAAGGGTTTCAATTTAAAACGAGGCGCCCAGAAATAGGTATATTGATGGGGAAAAAGTTTTAAAGGGGCGGGGCACACAGTTGCTGGCACCCGGGGGAAAAAGTAAGTCGTGGGAGTGGGGGAGTTTTTTTTGCCTCTTTTCCTGGCCCCTTGATTTTGGAGGCGTGACACAGGGGAAGATTGACGAAACTTGGTGGTCCCCCGGGTTATGAGAGGGGGAAAGGGGAGGTGTGGTGTGAGGTGAGTCAGAGGAATTTTTGTGGTGGAGTGTTCTCCCGTGTAAATAATAAGAGGGGAGAATAAATGAAAATATATATATAATAATATTTTATATATTAATTTTTTTATTATATATTATATAAATAATATATATATTTATATAGCAAAAAGCACAGTAAACATGATTCGAATTGCAAAACAACCACTGGAAAGAATAGAGAAATTCCAAGCGCTTTCGTGACTATCAATTTTCAAGGAAACACTTGGAATTTCTTTTTCTTCCAGGGTTGTTTTTCTTTAAAAATTTTATTATTTTTTTATATAAATTTTTTATATATATATATAATATATATTTAATATATATTATATAATGTATATTTATTGTATTTAAAAAGTTTGTTTGTTTGTGTGTGTGTGTGTTGTGAAAGGGGGGGGTTGGTAAATTTTCCATTTAATTTGCCTATTTGTGTTTCAGAGCGAGTTTTTCTCTTGGTCTCCAGTCTTCGCCCCGAAGAACAAGACATCTCCTCTTTGTTTAACCTTGAGTCCATCCTCTCTCTCTCTCTCATGACCGCCCCCGGAAGCTCAAACATCTCCTTTCCCTTTTTCTAACCCCGAAACCATCGTTCTCTTTTTCCCAGCAACGGGGGGAGCTGCTGCTTTTCCCTTTTTAAAAAGGACCCATTTTCATTTCTGGAATCTATGCTGTTGGACTTTTTCATCCTTTGACCATTTTTATAACATCGGTGGTGTAGGTTTTCAATGGTTCAGTCGACTGTGGAGCAAAAGTTGAAAGTAATGCTTGAGAGATTTTTGTTTAACAAAGTAATCTCTTGAATGCAGATTTCTGTGGTTAAAAACTGTGTTATTTTGCTTCCCATTTCGCACGATTGGAACACACGCAATGTTGGAATCCAAACACTTTATTTTTTTTAAATACTGACTATATTTTCAATTAATAAAATAAATCTAGTAATTTATTTTATTTTTATTTTTTTTGGTAATAATGATCACGAAGAGACAAAACACATGGGGCGTCATAACGTGGGATTGTAACGTTCATTTGTGTCTCATCTAATCCGGGCATCTTACTTATTAACTGAACCATGTCAGTGAGTACAGTTAGTAGTTTTTTCTTGGTTTTAGTTGACGGAGGATTTGAGCCTCCACCGGTCCCGCGGAATACTTTGCAGCCTTTGGCCTTCGTTATTGTTTTTTCTGCATGATTAATTTGATATATGTACTTGCTATATAATAATATAAATTGATTATATATTTATTATTATATTTTATATATATATATATATATATATATATATATATATATTTTTATATTTATATTTTAATATATATTTATTTATTTTATATTATTATATATTTATATATATATTATTTATATATATTTTTTTCTTTTTTGGGTTATGTATTCGTGTAGTGTGTGTACGTTCCTGTTTCTCGAATACTTGTATTCTTTACGTTCTGTGGCTTTATACATGAAAGGTTTTCAACGAGCAGTCGTCTGGCATCCCTTGGAACCTTAGACAGTCAATGTTATCTTTATTTCCCAAGCGAGTGAAGCTTCCTACCGAGACGAGGATACATGCATCTCTATCTGACCTCCAAATGTCGAGGGATACATTGCAATTTCTTTCCTTCTTCAAATGTCGAGGATACATGCTTTCTCTATCCTGCCTTCAACATGTCGAGGATACATCCCATCTCTCTTTCCGCCTTCCAATTATCGTCAGGTACATGTCCAGCGGGACTTCAAGAGGTCACGAAGAATGCTTTCATAATTATAAAAAACTCGCGCTACATTGCAAACGATTTTTTTTTTTTAGTAAAGTTTTCCAGGAAACAGCTGCAACTTAAGCTGAACTGTCCGAGTTCCATATTGCAATCAAATATCATTGATGAAGTTGAAAATTCACAAAGTAATAACCGTGAAAGTACTTTTGCGTCGTTTCAAGAAAAAAATTACTTTCTTGCAATTGCATTATAATAGGATATAAACTGAAGAAAATGCTGCCTTGTTCCCTCAATTTAATTTACTTTTGCTGAAGTTTACATTTTTTCGTTTTTATTTATTCGCCCAGGATCTGGTCAAAATATAGCGATGTTATTCTCGTAAATACAACAAAATTGTGGGGACTCTAGGGACAGGAACACATAGGTGTATTCCATGAGGTGTAGTCTACACAGTGTATGTATACTGGAGCGTGTATTTTACCTTCCTCTTTAGGTGAGTAACGTATTGTTGGCTGGTGGTGAACTGGTGGCATGCAAACTTATGACCCTTCGTGAATTGATTTTCTACCAGACGTTGTATTGGTTTCCTGATGAGAAGTTTCCAGTTCATTTTGTGTGACAACGCTCCCAAACTATTCACTGACAATCTTTTCTATCGAGCGAGTCTTTAGCATTTACAGCCGATCTTTCTAAGTACGCTTACCAGAATGTCTCTCGAAAGCAGAACATTTTAGACGATCTTTCCAAAAAATCGCATTCATGGGCGCCTCTTCAAGAACGTTTCCAGGCAGTCTTACTGAATTTGACTTGTCTCTTACATCTAATCTTCCACTAAGGAAATTTGGCTATGTGGTCTTTGGTTACATCTTTCATAAAACATATATTTTTTTCGAGGGAAATGGTGAGATGTCGATTTGCAAAATTAGCGATTACTCCATCTCAGTTCCAAAAATTCGTCTCCTCTCCTGTCTGTTAATATCCTGGAAGCCATTTGTTGCTGGCGAATGATCTTGATTATGGAAGAAACGGCAGCTATCCCTCTCCATCCTTGGCTCTAAACTAATTACTTCCCATTATCTAATGGGTTTAGCTACGGAAGCTGCAGTGGAAAAAGATGATTTTATTTTTAACAAATTCTTCTGTAATTGATAGAATCAGTTCAATGTTATTATTTTACGAAGTTGTCATCATATATTTAAATAAAAAAAAATAATATCAAAAGTTACACTGTTTTTATTATTGGGATCAATTCATAATACATCTCTCATTTTCTATATGTTATTTCTTTGTATTGTTTTCATGTCATTCTTCAAGGCAAAAAATATATAAAATCACAGATGAAATATTCCTCCCTTCGACAGCAATGATCACTCGTTTTATACGTCAAGAATTTTAAAAAGCAATGATGGTTTTTTTTTAATAAATGGAGGCCTCTTGAGTTGAGATGGGAACCTCCTCACTGCACGTATTGTGGTTTCTTACACAAGACTGGGTGTTGATCAATGTTGTTAGGACACAGCTGCCGAAACAAGCTTATTATTGGTACTACGTTTCGCTCTGTGTAGGCTTTGTCAACCTATGACTCGATAAAGCTCCACACAAAAGCGAAGACGTTGTCCACACAAACAGTTTATTGTCTTTAGCGTCAGGTTTGTGCTCAATACATCTAGTCAGGCAGTACGTGCGCTTTTAATACTAACACAGGTTATTTAGACTGTATTTCTTCTGTACAATAACAATATACTCTGCGTAAATACCCATAATATGCGTACCCATTTTAGTGTTTGTATATCCCGATAGTGTACACTTAAGTACATATTCCTGATTCCTGTTACACTCTTGGGGTATATATTATCTTATGCAAGGGACTGGGCAGGAAATTGAAGATTTTTCTCATATTATTTTTATATTATTATTTTTTTTATTTTTATTATTATTATTATTTTTATTTTTATTATTATTATTATTATTATTTTTATTATCATTATTTTATCTATATTCTATCTTATTTCGCCTTTTTCATCATGTCTTTCACCGTCATATCTTCACAAATATATTTGTATGCTGTTTTTATTTGGCCTCAACATGGCTTGGCTATTTTTTACGTTCGTGGCCATTGTTTACGTTCGTGTCATTGTGTTCGTTGTGTAATTGTTTTCGTTCGTGTCACTTTTAGTTGTGCTGTGTGTTCTATAAAGCCAACAAAACTGAGATCGTTGTCCAGAGGAAATTATTGAGGAATCTTGTCTCTAAATAAGACTGAATCTTAATACCTGCCTCGTGTGATGATCTTCGTCACATTAACGAAGCAGGTTGCATCCGTTCGTGATACTTCCAACCAACTTACGGATATTTAAAACGCAATTGGGAAATAGAATTTAATTAAAACACACTAGGATGTTAAATTTTTATCTTAGATAAGACTCGAATGGATAAATTCCTGTCTCACATTTTCTTTATTTCTCACATGAAGAGGACATGGTCTTTAATGGAGTTTGGGATGATTTTGACCACTAATATGATTTTTTGTCTCTTAAAGTGGTTAAAAAGGCTTCGGCGAATAGAACTTAAATGACATTTACGATAATTATTTATATTCTTGGCGAATATTTCAAAGGGGACAGAAAATATCTATTCATTCTATCTAACGTCAAATAATCAGGTCAGTCAGGCAAAAAATGGTAGGGGTTCATAAAAGAAATTATTAAAAAACAATAATAAATAGATGCGACTGGAAAGCCAAGAGTATCTTGAGAGACCAAAAATATATGATGAGTTACAAAGTGTGATAAGTGTCTGTCGTTATCTTCACGTCGTGGTGTGGATATATATATGATGTATATGATTAACAGTTTTCTTTCCCACTTACGACAATGATCAATGGTAAACAAACACTTTAATCGTAAACAAATTAGTAATTATACAGTACAATCATACACACATATGTAATCATACACTCAAAGTAATCAAAAATACATAAGTAATCATGCTTAACCAATTAAAAAATCATACACTACAAGGTAATCATACACAATCTTCCTATTTTAACAAAAATACGCGTTCAAAGTAAGAACTTTTTTAACAAATAAATAAGAATAAGACCGCAGAAAAAAAAAAAGAAAGAAAAAAATAGAACTAGCTTTTATATAATATTAAAATTACAATGAAAATTTTGCATAAGTAATCTGTAAAAAAAAAAATATTATGGTATTACTTTTAAGTTGGGGAAGAAAAAAAAAAAAGAATAAGTTTACATTTTCTTTAGTGTTTTATGTTAATGGGGGGTTAGTGTTGCAGGGGGGACCATGCTGGGGGGTTTACGCGCCCCCCGGTGTGTGTTGATGTCGTGGTCGCCGCGTTAGAAGAAGGTCTTGATCAGGGAGATTTGACCTGAGTTTGGCAGCTGTTGTTGTGGTTGTTTTTTTTGTCGTGGTCGGGCGAGGGCAGCCCTCTGTGGGTTTAGCGCTTACACATAATAATAATAATCTGCTGTAACTGTCGGTGTTTTGGTATTTCTGGTATCATTATTTTGAACATCTACTTTTCCTTTGTCTTTGTCTTTGTATGTCTATTCTTTCTGTCAGTCTCTCTCCTCTCTCTCTCTCTTCTCTCTCTCTCTCTCTCTCTCTCTCTCTTCTCTCTCTTCTCTCTTCTCTTCTCTCTCTCTCTCTCTCTCTCTCTTCTCTCTTCCTATCTCTCTTTACTATTATCACCCTGGAAACTATCCTTTTTCACTCTCACAGCACAATTGAACGTTGTTCTAAGTGGTCCTATTCTGGTGCACCGGTATGTCTGTACGAGAGTGTCTATATCACACTAGACAAACACCTAAGTAACAATGCTCTTGTGCTACACACCACACAACACTCACACACACACCACACACACTCAGATGAATCAAAATGATATTGGAAAAGTATGTTCATTCAGTAATAAGGTTGAAGTCATAGAAGTGACGTTGTGGAGGCGGCGGGTACCATACATAGTTTTAAGGCGAGAGGCATCTATGATATAAGCTCATGGAGCAGGGAAAGAGTTAGGACCCTAGTGCAATCCAGGTGAAAGGACTGGGACAGGAGCTATGAAATCGACTCCTGCAGAACATATAGGTGTGCTACATATCTGTCAGTCCCGTCTCTTGTTGACTGTCCACGCCTCCCTCTGACAAACAGAAAAGTTGCTATAGATTTCTTGCTCCGTTTCATCACTGCTTTCCTTTTTATCTCCCTGCAGGAGAACGTCCTCAGACACAGATAATGCATTATCTTTTTTTGAGGGAGGGGGGGGGGGTGAGTATTTGGAGTTCTTTGCTAGTCCCATCACCTTGTAATTCACAGCTGCCAGCTGTCGGATCTGTAAGAAAACCTGTTTCGGACTCATGTCTCGCTGCTCGGCACTAGTATTGTGGTGTTTGTTTGCGCTGTTGTAATTGTGGATTTGTGGCTAGTTATTCTGGGTTTGTTTTAACGTGGCTTTGGTATTTGCTGAATGTCGTGACTGTGGATTTGTGGATCGTTTCAAATTGTTTCTATTAGGTCGTACGTATGTGTTGCGATGGTGGTATCTTTCGAGGGTTTCTGTTGGTTTCTTAAGGTCGTTACTGTGTGTTGCGATGGAGGGTTGGGATTTCGGTGGTTTCTGATTGGTTTTTAAGGTCGTTAATGTGTGTGGTGATGGTGGGTATTCGGTGGTTTCTGTTGGTTTCTTAAGGTCGTTACGTGTGTGTTATGATGGAGATATATTGTGGGTAGTTCTCTTGGTTTCTTTAGGTCGTGGCTGTCGGTCGTTTACTATGGTGAAATGTGAGTCAGTAATGAGGATTTTGACTAAAGTCCTCTGATATGTGGGGAAAATTTTAATGTGTTTGTCTCATTGGAGTATTGTTTGTGTGCGCTTTGTTTTACGTTTGTCATTGTGTACTCTCAGAGTTGTTAGGTAAGTCACATATGCAACAGTTAGGTATCTATTTATTCGAATCGTTTCGCCTTACAGTAGGCTTCTTCAGGTCGAGTACAGAAATGTGTTAGAAGACAGAAGATACTTGAAGACGTTGTAATCAGTACATCACATTTATTGGTGATGGACTTCGACTGATGAAGCCTACTGTGTAGGCGAATCGTTTCGAATTAAGATACCTACTCTGTTGCATATGTGTCTTACCTAACATATATGTTGTATTTTATACCAATTTTAATGTTCCACTCTCAAGAGTGTTCTTGAGTTAGTGAGTTAAAGATACGTTGTCATGGGCCTTCCCCCGCCATTTAACATTACAATAATAATGGCTTTCCTGAGTTTTTCCTTTTTTGAAACCCAGTACATTTTTACTTCAAAATTTGTAAGTATTGTTTCAAGTATGTTTTTAGCGTTTATCTTGTCTCCTTTTTCTTGACAATGTTTGTTGTTAATAATATTTGCTTATAATAATATTAATATAATAATATTTAATAATAATACTTATAATAATAATAATAGTTATAATAACAATAATAACTTTTAATTTCTATAAATTTATTTAAATATTCTGTATAAATTAAAGTGTAGCGATTTAGCACAAAAAGTCACACCAGTTTATGCATTCTTCGAACTATATCTTACGATAAAACTAATTGACGATCTAAAAAAAATAATATCACACCAGAGTTTTAATTCGATGGACAAGAAATACTCAGGTAGATATTTCCCACGGAGATTTACTCTTATCTGAGTATAAAATTTACAGCGCGTGGCGTTCAATCACATATAGGGTATGTTGCGGAACGGAGAATAAGAGTGATGCAGAGTTGCCCATTGGGGTCGAGTCCTAGGCTTGTCTTGGTGCATAATGACATGTTACTCAGGTCCCATTTCCACTAGGTCAGTTGGCGACACGTAGGTCCCATCTTCACTAGTCCATGGCCGACTTCAGGTCCCATCTAAATTAGTACAGTTGGCTGGCCGCAGGTACTTTTCTTTTGTTTTCTTCCAATTAGAGGACAAATGCTCCTCCAGGTGTTATTCGTGATAAAAAAAAGCCATAATGATGTTCATAAATTGTCTTGAGGACAACGGGAAAAGATTTTCACTAACCACAGTTTTCATTAGGAAACAGATTCCAATTAGAAAGCCATCAGTTTCGTTCCTTATAAAGTAAGGTATCATTTCGCTCTGTGCAGAGCTTTGGCGACTTGAAAGAAGCTCTACCAGGAGCTGTCCGTTGTCCCATAAATGGTTTTGCTGTTAGCGTGTATTTAAGTTTTAATATCTAAGGAATTCTGTAATACAGAACTGTGATGGCTTTTGTTGGTTGGCCCAATTGTTGTTGCCGTATGCCTTCATAAGGTGTTTCACTCGAAAGTTTGTGGTGCCTAAACACTTAACAGGACAACTTTTACTTAGGGTAGTTTTTCAAGAAGAAGTTCAGAGCCGCAACAACTTACCAAAACTGGGGAATAAGTGTAACGGGTAAAGTTTTGCCATCGTTTTCCAGTTTTCCCCATATTTGGTGATACTTTGTGGCGAAGTTTAATGTATTTATCTTGACGGAGGTTCATTAGCGGCCATTGTCTGACCTGCATTGTTGTTGTTGGCCTTCTTTCTTAATCGCCACATGTGCGTCATAACCTTCACTGGGACTTTTTAGGGCATAAGGCAGTTACTGTATAATGGAAGGTCCTTGCACGGCACGTCTTCGAGTCACGCTGCGCTCTCCGGTTACCTGCCTGCAGGCGCTGCTGCTGCTGAGGGTCAGTGACAGCAGAAGTAGTTGTGAGATTAATATATCGTATGCATGAGCTTTGATTGTATGGGGGAAGGTGGACACAGTAAGCCAGCAGAAGCGTCCTCGGTCATTTGACTCAAAAACTTCAGTTTAGTAGGTTTAGAAGTCCGCCGATGAGGATACACTTGTCCTGTTTACTGGCATTGGATTGGATGGGAAAGAGAGAGAAGGAACATGGGACGAAATTTAACACACTGAGAAAGACAGACAACAGAGTGCTTGAGTGCCCACACCGAGGCTTTTGTCTAATGAGAACAGCAATTACTTCTTTCGATTAAAGAAAATAATAGTGTATTTCTTTTATATGGTATGAGTTCGTAACAGAAAAAGCAGGAGGAATCTGTGTACCGCAGAGCTTTATAATGCTGTGTAAAGGTAATCAATCGCTCAGCTATTTTTACTGTTTACACCATATAAGGCAGACCAGGACACTCGCCCATCTATTGTTTGTATAAAGATATAAGACTTTGTTACCTTGAACTGATACGAATTTAGCTAACCAAAGGTTTTCTTTTTGCAGTCCAATAGAAGGAAAAATCCTGGAGGTGTGGAATTAAACCTTGAGACGGTGAAGAGTGGAAGGTAATTTTGAGGTGATCAGTCCCTGGGATGCTTCAAGCGGATACCATGTCTAAAATCTATCACATATCATTTATTTGTATTAATTATCGTTACGAATGACTGTCTGGAACATTTCTTTATTACCATTAACATCTTAACAACACCATCATTAGCTCTGTCCACCTTAATCAATTATTGTCACCGTCTCAATCACATTATATCAAATTACTTTTATCATTCTTTTTTATCATCAGCATCATAACTGTCAACGTTTTATTTTTATCGCCGACACTTTCTACTGCTACTGTTGTAGTTGCTCAATGCTGCTACCCGCTGTTTGCTACTGCTGCTATGTTTGCTGTATGCGCTGCTGCTACTGCTGATACTGCTCCTGTTACTGCTGCTGTTGTTGTTGGCTGTTTGCTACTGCTGCTACTTTTCTGTTACTGCTTGTTGTTGTTGTTGTGCTGCTGCTGATGTGAATATTACTGCTGCCTACTCCTAACTACTAATACGACTGATACTATTACTACTGTTTTCTGTGCTCCTACAAATACTTCTACTACTATATGCTACTATACTACTACTATACTACTACTAATACTACTACTGTTAATTACTACTACTTGATCTGCTACTACTTCTAACACTAGCCATCGCACACTTACCCCGAAGCCTTCCCCACTACCACCAAACTACCACAACAGACACTAACACACATCGGAACACCACCACCACTAAAACCACCACGACCCCACCACCAACTCACCACGACCACCAACCACCAACACCCACCCACGACCACCAAACAACCCCCCCTTCCGGCACCTACCACCAATGCCCCCCATACAACCAAAAGTACCACATCACCATTCACCATTATCATAAAATTATAAATCTCACTACAGCCATATATACATCATAATTTAAATCATAATGTCACCCCCACTTTCCATGTGTATGCAGTGGCAGAGCTGGAGGGTGTGGGTGATATTGATCCTAGGGTCTAGATTCACTCCCCTTGCATCAAACTGCACGCTCTACCTCTTTCAAACAGGAGCCGAGTGGACGACTACGGATTTAGCGCTTCTCCATGTTAATATGTAAATAAAGCACAGCTTCTTCAGCCTCACGGATTGGCGCTGCTAAATCGGATTTTTTGATGCACTAACCAACTTGGGTCAAATGACAATTTACAACTGAATGAAAATAAGCCACATTAGTAAGGAAATATTTATGTCACTAGGACGAGTCTACAAGGATTATTATTATTATTATTATTATTATTATTATTATTATTATTTTTATTATTATTATTATTTTTTATTATTATTATTATTATTATTTTGGTTGTTTTATTATTATTATTATTTATTATTATTTTTATTAATTTTATTATTATTTTTCATTTTATTATTTAAGATTTATTATGTATTATATTATTATTATTATTATTTTTATTAATTTTTATATTATTATTATTGTTTGATTATTATTATTATTATTATTATTATTATTTTTATTATTATTATTTTTATTATTTATTATTTGGTGTTATTATTATTATTATATTATTTTATTATTATTATTATTATTATTATTATTTTTATTGTTATGTATTATTGTTATTATTATTATTATTATATTATTGTTATTATATTATTACTTATTTTTATTATTATGATTATTATTATTATTATTATTTTTATTACAGTTATTGTTAGTATTGGGCATCATTATTAGTATTGCATTGTTATTATTTATTCCTATATTAATTATTAATATTTTTATTATTAGTATTATTATATTTTAATATTATTATTATTATTATTGTTTGTTCTTGTTGTTTTTGTTGTTGTTGCTGTTATTATTATTGATATTAATTTGATATTATTGCTTTTATAATTGGTATTGCTATATTTTATTATTACTATTTATATTTTTTTTATTGATATAATTATTATTATTATTATTTTTATTATTATTATTTACATAGAGAGAACAGATGTATCGTTAGTAGGAATAATAGAAGACCTGGATATAGGAAAACCTCAGGTATGATCCGGATGGGAAGAAAACAGTTCCATTCTGGAAACAAGAGACCCCCCTCACGAGCATCAAGGTACCTCTCTTGAGGGGTCCACTAGAATCAATACTTGTCGGGTTATATTTGATTAATCTAGATAATTTAGATAATTATACAATTTCGCGAAATACTCAGTAGTCGATGCGCAGAATCGAGAGCAAGTTGCAATTTGATTTTTATTGCAGAAAGAATTGTGGGAGAAGGATTTAGACAATTTAGGCAATTACAGTAATTATGGACTAATTTAATTTAATGGGGTATATTGACGTGTATTGGTAATATATGGTGCGTATATAGAAGTCGTGAGAATACGTGGTTTTGCAGACTTTTCGACACGTGTGAAAAATGAAACATGTGTAGTGTTACTGATGATATTTAATACCGTCAAGTTGACGAATGAGACACATGTGTAACACCTGGGTATCTGTACACCCTGCATTTAATATTACTGACTCGCTAGAGAGCAACGTGGAACACAGTGATGCTTTTACCCTCATCAGACATCGTGAACCGACACTGTTAGAATCATCCCACTTGTCAACTCTTGCAGTCAAAAGGGAGGTGACAGGAATCTCTAACTTCAGCTGAGAAAGATGATGGTCGAAGTGTTACACATGTGTCTTATTCATCAAGGATGATACCAAGTGCAGTTGCACATATGATTTTTTCGTTAATAAAGATACCCTATTGCATTATGTCTTATTCATCTAATTAAGTAGACATCCTGTGACTGCAGCACAATAGACAATGCAAATAACATGGGTCGTCTCATTCCTTATTTCTTTTACCTAAAACAAACACAGAAACTTCCACTTCTGTGACTTGCTATTGACATTCAGTTTCACTCTTTGTCCATTGTTTTCTTCCTTTATCATGTCTGGATGTCCTTATTTCCGTCAGTACTCCCTCACAATTACCCAATTACATCGTGTTAATAGTATCCCCTGCTTCTTCCCTTTTCGATAACGCGCACTTCAATTTCCTTTTGAATTAATGTGACTCTCCTATTCTTTAGTCCGATCCAGTTGGTCGTGAGGCGAAACCTATGTTTTTGTTTTCTATGTTTTGCAGTTTCTTCCGTTGTTTGGTCAGTTTCCTAGGCAGTGTTTTAATTCCTGGATTTTTGCTTCTTCATTTGGCCTGTATATTTTAAAGATTTTGCCTCTTTACTTGCTGTACTATTTAAGGATTTACCTCACATAATAGCTTTTTATTTCAAGGGTTTTGGCTCTCAAACCATCTGTATACTCAGGATATTTTTGGCTCTCATACTGGCTGTATTTCAAGAATTTTGCTTCTCATACTGGCTGATATATTTAAGAATTTTGCCTCGCATACTAGCTGTTGTATTCAAGGATTGGCCTCTCATACAAACAACACACGATACAACTTGAAATTTTTAACAACTTTACATTTAGCTATGAGTGGTAGTGGTTAGACGGCGAGAGGCGCACATGAATCGTTCCACTACGACCTGTAATCACACTGTAAATATTTCAATATTTGTTTTGTTATATGGGCTTACGTTGGTCGCTTGGTCTCGTAACTCTGATGGCGGTATGAACACCTGCATGGGACTGTATTGTCATGTGGATGGATTGTGTGTTTTTGTCGTTATGTGTTGCTTTTGTTAATTTGCAAAGGATTCTTTTGTAGTTATTTTTTGGGGGCATTGGAACGGAGAGTTTGGTAAATTTGAATGTAGTTTTGTGATGTTAGTGTGATGTTAGTTATCTGCTTGTTTTTGGAAACGTATAAGAGTTGGTTTTGCCCTTAAGTTCTCTCCCGGTTGTTTACTCTCTCTCTCACTCGGTTCACAACAAACTGGCGTTATGATGCTGAATTTTCCTCTAGTGGAATTATAATACTGGTATGTAATAGAGGTTACAATCTCTAAAACAAACAGGTAAAAACAGTAACAATTAGTGATTGGGGATTACTGCCGGAAAATACAATATTGGCGTCACTACAAAAATGTTCAGCGCATTTATTTTTTTTGTCTATGTCTGTGTTTTCGTCCAGAGTTTCGTCCCACTGAAAAAAGTTTGCTCTTGTGCCTCCAGCTTTAAATTCCGGGGTATCTATCTCTATCTCTCTCATCCCCCGGGTGACAAGAATAGAGTTTTGCAACAATGCCTGCAGGGTACGACTGACCCCTGCATCCCCTACACACATAGTTCATTCACAAATTTTTTTTGTCACATATCACGGAAATATGTCACGTAGAAGCTTATTATAGAAGATTTCCGCTTCCTGTCTTCCTATTTAGACAACGGGGTTTTTTACGCAAGCAGCGGTCCCGCGGTGAGACAAGGCATGACAGTCATGGAGTCAGAACAGTTGTGTATGTGGAAGGTCGACCTTCGTTTGACCAGGGATTTTTCTCTCGCGATTTGAGAAATAGTCACGTGGAAAGCGCTTTAAATCGCAGTTAGCGCAAGTA
This sequence comes from Cherax quadricarinatus, assembly GCF_026875155.1. Taxonomy (NCBI): domain Eukaryota; kingdom Metazoa; phylum Arthropoda; class Malacostraca; order Decapoda; family Parastacidae; genus Cherax; species Cherax quadricarinatus. The sequence goes on from NW_026507226.1 coordinate 14,593, forward strand.
CACAATGATGAGAAGTGGTTCGGAGCAGAGACTGTAGAATTGAAACCTGGAAAACCATTAGGAAAGAGATGAAGGAATCAGGGGGGACGTAAAATTTACGAGTACTAGATCTTCAGTGGATTCAGTGAGTAACTGACAGAAACATTCACAAAGGCCATGTACAGGGGACTGACTAAGCGGTAAGAGTATTGTAACAGGGCTTCAAAAGGACAAAGATGATTGCAAAATGATGCCAAAATCAAGGTGGTGAATATGCGGTAGGAATCCGACCAAACTAAGAAATGTTTTAGTGGAAGGCGAATTTTTTTATGTAATATATATATATATGTTATTTATATATATATTATATATATAATATTTATTATCTTTTATATATTTATATTTCTATATATTTATTTATATATATATATATATTGTGTGTGTGTGTGTGTGTGTGTGTGCTGTACTCACCTTGTTTGTTTTCTTCAATGGTTTCAATCACTGAGTGTGAGCCTATATAGGTCAGGTTTTGGAGTTCGTGTCTCTCAGGTATGTTGCTTTGAAATGCCCCCCCTGGAAATAGCGGACCCCACAACAGTCGACTAAAACACCCAGGTACATAATACTGCTAGGTGAATCCAGAGGCAACGGGTGTAGGAGATTGCCCTTACGTCTCGCCCTGCCCGTGTGTGTGTGTGTGTGTGTGTGTGTGTGTGTGTGTATGCATGTATACCTAGAATTATTCCACTTATTCACTGGAAATGCAAAAAAATAGAATTGATATTCTGGCGGGTTGCCACTACAGTAGGGGTAAAAAAAACACTCAGAGTTTTCAGTGAAGGTGCGACTTGATTAGGTATTCAGGGCGAAAGAGGAAGTTTTAGCAGTGGTCAAGTCTTCTTATTTAGTGGCGAGGAGAGGTGGATGAGGGAGAGGACTACTGGCATTATGTTAGATTATCAGGAGGGAGAGTGAAATTGAGGTAGTGTAATAAATGAGAAGCGGGGGAGAGTGCTTTGTGGAAAGGTGGGGAAGTGATTCAGGCGGAGAGAGGGACGCGGATGTGAGGGAATTGGGAGAAAAGGAACCAGATTGCAGAGTGGGGTAACTGGAAGAAAATCATGTCGTGGGGAAAGATTTTATGATTGGGGGAATATGGAATAGAAGAGATATTTAGTAAAGAAGGGGTTTGGTGGAGAGGTGTTGGAGGGTTGAACGGATAAAAGGGAGGTGAAAGGAAGGATAAGAGGGTAGAAGAGGGCGATAAGTGCTGTGGCGTCTATGAAAAAGGTAAGGAACAGATGGTTTCAGGAAGAGGACGAGAAATGATGGTCGGGGTAAGACGTGTGGGACAAAAATAGAAGCAGGAAACTGGTGATCAATAGGGAGGAAGAGTTAAGAGAATGAATGGCCAGATATTGATGACGCTCGGGAAAGAGGAGGAGAAAAGTTAAAGTTCTTAATGAGAAGGAAAAAACACGACTCTATTGTTTCCAACGATACTGGGGACTCGACCCCCGGACTCAGCGTGCGAAAACTGAGTGTACAATCGTCGAGCTACGGGACACATTAGGGGCAAGAGAACCAACATACCTCTACACTCCCTGGGCTGGGTTATAGAAACTCTGGACGGACATATAAATATATATATATACTAATATATATTAATTTATATATATTATATATATATATATATATAATTTATTTATTTATATATATATTGTATGTATTGTTTATATATTTATATATATATTTTTAAGTTATCTTTATTATATATATATATATAATATATATATTATTTATAGATAGTATAGATGATTCAATGGAAGAAATGGGCATTTTCTTCTGTGTTCATCCACTGCTTCTTTCCTTTATCTTTTCTTTGTTGGTTCTTTTCCCACCCTTACTCTATTTTTTCACTGCCTGTTCTCTTCCTCTCTCTCCTTACTCAATTATCCTCTGCCTTATAATTCTATTTTTCTTCTTTTTCTGGCCTTTCTTCCACTTCTCTCCTATACTTAGTCATACGCTGATCCACCCTTTCATTCCCTCGCCTTCTTCCATCCTTCTTCCTTCCTTCCTTCTCCTTCTTCTTCCTTCCTTCCTTCTTCCTTCCTTCCGCCCTTCCTTCCTTTCTTCATTCCTTCCTTCCTTCCTTCATCCTTCTCTCTCCCATGTTCTGCCAACATCCACAATTTACGAACAAAGAGAAATGACTTTATCAGACACGCGCAAATAAAAGTAACGTTGCAGCAACCAAAATATATTGGGGGATCTTGTTCACGGAACTGGAGCTATAGCCTTCCATCTTGCGATGAGCCTGTAGATCTCGCCTTGCCCAGGTTGTAGTGTGTCCCCCTGTGGGTTTAGCACTTTACCTAAATACCGTCATAATAATAATGACTCAAAAAAATCACAATCATTCAATAGATTAAAAAATTAAAGAGTTTGTCTCTCGTTAGTAAATCTTTGTTAAGCTGTGTGTTAAGAGAGACAAATAAATGTAAACAGGAAGACATGCACAAATCACAGGGATAAAAATCACAGGAAGCAATCACAGAATTACAATACAGGATTACATTCATGATGAGAGTAAGAAGAGTAATACAAGAAGAGGAGGAATACATAGAAGAGGAATACAGGAAGAGGATGAATCAAAGAAGCGGAGATATATAACGAACGTTGACGTAGCTTTGTGCTGGTCCCCTGTGGTGATGATGAGGGAAGGGAGAGGTGTGAGTGTGAGAGTGAGTCAGAGTGAATGTGTGTGTGAGTGTGAGTGTTCTCCCGTGTTACTTAATAAGAGGGGAGAATAAATGAATATATATATATATATATATATTTTATATATCTGAATGTTTTTTTATATTTATATATTATATATTATATAATATATATATTTATATTTATGCAATATGTTCACAGTTATCAGCGTGATTTCAGGACATTTAGCAAAACAACCACTGGGAAAGAATAGAGAAATTCAAAAGCGCTTTCGTGACTACTGTCAATTATCATGGAAAGGCACTTGGAATTTCGATATTCTTTCTCAGTGGTTGTTTGCTTATATATATATTTAGATTTATCTATATAAGATATTATATATATATATATATCATATATTTAATATTTATATATATATATATGTATTCTATTTTTATTGTATATATATGTTTGTTTGTTTGTGTGTGTGTAGTGTGTGTGAAAGGGAGGCGGTTGGTTATTTATCCATTTATATTCGCCTATTTGTTGTTTCAAGAGCAGAGTTTTGCTCTGTGGTCTCCAGTCTTCTGCCCCGAAGAAGCAAGCTAGACATCTCCTCTCTTGTTTACCTCTTGAGTTCCATCGACTCTCTCTCTCTCTCTATGACAGCCAGAGAAGCTTCACTACATCTCCGTCCTATGTTCTAACCCGAATAATACCATCGTTCTCTTTCTTCCCAGCAACGGGAGGAGCTTGACTGCTTTTCCTTATTTTATAAAGGACCCCATTTGCATTTCTGGAATCTATGCTGTTGGACTTATACATCCTTTGACCATTTTTATAACATCGGTGGTGTAGGTTTTCAATGGTTCAGTCGACTGTGGAGCAAAAGTTGAAAGTAATGCTTGAGAGATTTTTGTTTAACAAAGTAATCTCTTGAATGCAGATTTCTGTGGTTAAAAACTGTGTTATTTTGCTTCCCATTTCGCACGATTGGAACACACGCAATGTTGGAATCCAAACACTTTATTTTTTTTAAATACTGACTATATTTTCAATTAATAAAATAAATCTAGTAATTTATTTTATTTTTATTTTTTTTGGTAATAATGATCACGAAGAGACAAAACACATGGGGCGTCATAACGTGGGATTGTAACGTTCATTTGTGTCTCATCTAATCCGGGCATCTTACTTATTAACTGAACCATGTCAGTGAGTACAGTTAGTAGTTTTTTCTTGGTTTTAGTTGACGGAGGATTTGAGCCTCCACCGGTCCCGCGGAATACTTTGCAGCCTTTGGCCTTCGTTATTGTTTTTTCTGCATGATTAATTTGATATATGTACTTGCTATATAATAATATAAATTGATTATATATTTATTATTATATTTTATATATATATATATATATATATATATATATATATATTTTTATATTTATATTTTAATATATATTTATTTATTTTATATTATTATATATTTATATATATATTATTTATATATATTTTTTTCTTTTTTGGGTTATGTATTCGTGTAGTGTGTGTACGTTCCTGTTTCTCGAATACTTGTATTCTTTACGTTCTGTGGCTTTATACATGAAAGGTTTTCAACGAGCAGTCGTCTGGCATCCCTTGGAACCTTAGACAGTCAATGTTATCTTTATTTCCCAAGCGAGTGAAGCTTCCTACCGAGACGAGGATACATGCATCTCTATCTGACCTCCAAATGTCGAGGGATACATTGCAATTTCTTTCCTTCTTCAAATGTCGAGGATACATGCTTTCTCTATCCTGCCTTCAACATGTCGAGGATACATCCCATCTCTCTTTCCGCCTTCCAATTATCGTCAGGTACATGTCCAGCGGGACTTCAAGAGGTCACGAAGAATGCTTTCATAATTATAAAAAACTCGCGCTACATTGCAAACGATTTTTTTTTTTTAGTAAAGTTTTCCAGGAAACAGCTGCAACTTAAGCTGAACTGTCCGAGTTCCATATTGCAATCAAATATCATTGATGAAGTTGAAAATTCACAAAGTAATAACCGTGAAAGTACTTTTGCGTCGTTTCAAGAAAAAAATTACTTTCTTGCAATTGCATTATAATAGGATATAAACTGAAGAAAATGCTGCCTTGTTCCCTCAATTTAATTTACTTTTGCTGAAGTTTACATTTTTTCGTTTTTATTTATTCGCCCAGGATCTGGTCAAAATATAGCGATGTTATTCTCGTAAATACAACAAAATTGTGGGGACTCTAGGGACAGGAACACATAGGTGTATTCCATGAGGTGTAGTCTACACAGTGTATGTATACTGGAGCGTGTATTTTACCTTCCTCTTTAGGTGAGTAACGTATTGTTGGCTGGTGGTGAACTGGTGGCATGCAAACTTATGACCCTTCGTGAATTGATTTTCTACCAGACGTTGTATTGGTTTCCTGATGAGAAGTTTCCAGTTCATTTTGTGTGACAACGCTCCCAAACTATTCACTGACAATCTTTTCTATCGAGCGAGTCTTTAGCATTTACAGCCGATCTTTCTAAGTACGCTTACCAGAATGTCTCTCGAAAGCAGAACATTTTAGACGATCTTTCCAAAAAATCGCATTCATGGGCGCCTCTTCAAGAACGTTTCCAGGCAGTCTTACTGAATTTGACTTGTCTCTTACATCTAATCTTCCACTAAGGAAATTTGGCTATGTGGTCTTTGGTTACATCTTTCATAAAACATATATTTTTTTCGAGGGAAATGGTGAGATGTCGATTTGCAAAATTAGCGATTACTCCATCTCAGTTCCAAAAATTCGTCTCCTCTCCTGTCTGTTAATATCCTGGAAGCCATTTGTTGCTGGCGAATGATCTTGATTATGGAAGAAACGGCAGCTATCCCTCTCCATCCTTGGCTCTAAACTAATTACTTCCCATTATCTAATGGGTTTAGCTACGGAAGCTGCAGTGGAAAAAGATGATTTTATTTTTAACAAATTCTTCTGTAATTGATAGAATCAGTTCAATGTTATTATTTTACGAAGTTGTCATCATATATTTAAATAAAAAAAAATAATATCAAAAGTTACACTGTTTTTATTATTGGGATCAATTCATAATACATCTCTCATTTTCTATATGTTATTTCTTTGTATTGTTTTCATGTCATTCTTCAAGGCAAAAAATATATAAAATCACAGATGAAATATTCCTCCCTTCGACAGCAATGATCACTCGTTTTATACGTCAAGAATTTTAAAAAGCAATGATGGTTTTTTTTTAATAAATGGAGGCCTCTTGAGTTGAGATGGGAACCTCCTCACTGCACGTATTGTGGTTTCTTACACAAGACTGGGTGTTGATCAATGTTGTTAGGACACAGCTGCCGAAACAAGCTTATTATTGGTACTACGTTTCGCTCTGTGTAGGCTTTGTCAACCTATGACTCGATAAAGCTCCACACAAAAGCGAAGACGTTGTCCACACAAACAGTTTATTGTCTTTAGCGTCAGGTTTGTGCTCAATACATCTAGTCAGGCAGTACGTGCGCTTTTAATACTAACACAGGTTATTTAGACTGTATTTCTTCTGTACAATAACAATATACTCTGCGTAAATACCCATAATATGCGTACCCATTTTAGTGTTTGTATATCCCGATAGTGTACACTTAAGTACATATTCCTGATTCCTGTTACACTCTTGGGGTATATATTATCTTATGCAAGGGACTGGGCAGGAAATTGAAGATTTTTCTCATATTATTTTTATATTATTATTTTTTTTATTTTTATTATTATTATTATTTTTATTTTTATTATTATTATTATTATTATTTTTATTATCATTATTTTATCTATATTCTATCTTATTTCGCCTTTTTCATCATGTCTTTCACCGTCATATCTTCACAAATATATTTGTATGCTGTTTTTATTTGGCCTCAACATGGCTTGGCTATTTTTTACGTTCGTGGCCATTGTTTACGTTCGTGTCATTGTGTTCGTTGTGTAATTGTTTTCGTTCGTGTCACTTTTAGTTGTGCTGTGTGTTCTATAAAGCCAACAAAACTGAGATCGTTGTCCAGAGGAAATTATTGAGGAATCTTGTCTCTAAATAAGACTGAATCTTAATACCTGCCTCGTGTGATGATCTTCGTCACATTAACGAAGCAGGTTGCATCCGTTCGTGATACTTCCAACCAACTTACGGATATTTAAAACGCAATTGGGAAATAGAATTTAATTAAAACACACTAGGATGTTAAATTTTTATCTTAGATAAGACTCGAATGGATAAATTCCTGTCTCACATTTTCTTTATTTCTCACATGAAGAGGACATGGTCTTTAATGGAGTTTGGGATGATTTTGACCACTAATATGATTTTTTGTCTCTTAAAGTGGTTAAAAAGGCTTCGGCGAATAGAACTTAAATGACATTTACGATAATTATTTATATTCTTGGCGAATATTTCAAAGGGGACAGAAAATATCTATTCATTCTATCTAACGTCAAATAATCAGGTCAGTCAGGCAAAAAATGGTAGGGGTTCATAAAAGAAATTATTAAAAAACAATAATAAATAGATGCGACTGGAAAGCCAAGAGTATCTTGAGAGACCAAAAATATATGATGAGTTACAAAGTGTGATAAGTGTCTGTCGTTATCTTCACGTCGTGGTGTGGATATATATATGATGTATATGATTAACAGTTTTCTTTCCCACTTACGACAATGATCAATGGTAAACAAACACTTTAATCGTAAACAAATTAGTAATTATACAGTACAATCATACACACATATGTAATCATACACTCAAAGTAATCAAAAATACATAAGTAATCATGCTTAACCAATTAAAAAATCATACACTACAAGGTAATCATACACAATCTTCCTATTTTAACAAAAATACGCGTTCAAAGTAAGAACTTTTTTAACAAATAAATAAGAATAAGACCGCAGAAAAAAAAAAAGAAAGAAAAAAATAGAACTAGCTTTTATATAATATTAAAATTACAATGAAAATTTTGCATAAGTAATCTGTAAAAAAAAAAATATTATGGTATTACTTTTAAGTTGGGGAAGAAAAAAAAAAAAGAATAAGTTTACATTTTCTTTAGTGTTTTATGTTAATGGGGGGTTAGTGTTGCAGGGGGGACCATGCTGGGGGGTTTACGCGCCCCCCGGTGTGTGTTGATGTCGTGGTCGCCGCGTTAGAAGAAGGTCTTGATCAGGGAGATTTGACCTGAGTTTGGCAGCTGTTGTTGTGGTTGTTTTTTTTGTCGTGGTCGGGCGAGGGCAGCCCTCTGTGGGTTTAGCGCTTACACATAATAATAATAATCTGCTGTAACTGTCGGTGTTTTGGTATTTCTGGTATCATTATTTTGAACATCTACTTTTCCTTTGTCTTTGTCTTTGTATGTCTATTCTTTCTGTCAGTCTCTCTCCTCTCTCTCTCTCTTCTCTCTCTCTCTCTCTCTCTCTCTCTCTTCTCTCTCTTCTCTCTTCTCTTCTCTCTCTCTCTCTCTCTCTCTCTTCTCTCTTCCTATCTCTCTTTACTATTATCACCCTGGAAACTATCCTTTTTCACTCTCACAGCACAATTGAACGTTGTTCTAAGTGGTCCTATTCTGGTGCACCGGTATGTCTGTACGAGAGTGTCTATATCACACTAGACAAACACCTAAGTAACAATGCTCTTGTGCTACACACCACACAACACTCACACACACACCACACACACTCAGATGAATCAAAATGATATTGGAAAAGTATGTTCATTCAGTAATAAGGTTGAAGTCATAGAAGTGACGTTGTGGAGGCGGCGGGTACCATACATAGTTTTAAGGCGAGAGGCATCTATGATATAAGCTCATGGAGCAGGGAAAGAGTTAGGACCCTAGTGCAATCCAGGTGAAAGGACTGGGACAGGAGCTATGAAATCGACTCCTGCAGAACATATAGGTGTGCTACATATCTGTCAGTCCCGTCTCTTGTTGACTGTCCACGCCTCCCTCTGACAAACAGAAAAGTTGCTATAGATTTCTTGCTCCGTTTCATCACTGCTTTCCTTTTTATCTCCCTGCAGGAGAACGTCCTCAGACACAGATAATGCATTATCTTTTTTTGAGGGAGGGGGGGGGGGTGAGTATTTGGAGTTCTTTGCTAGTCCCATCACCTTGTAATTCACAGCTGCCAGCTGTCGGATCTGTAAGAAAACCTGTTTCGGACTCATGTCTCGCTGCTCGGCACTAGTATTGTGGTGTTTGTTTGCGCTGTTGTAATTGTGGATTTGTGGCTAGTTATTCTGGGTTTGTTTTAACGTGGCTTTGGTATTTGCTGAATGTCGTGACTGTGGATTTGTGGATCGTTTCAAATTGTTTCTATTAGGTCGTACGTATGTGTTGCGATGGTGGTATCTTTCGAGGGTTTCTGTTGGTTTCTTAAGGTCGTTACTGTGTGTTGCGATGGAGGGTTGGGATTTCGGTGGTTTCTGATTGGTTTTTAAGGTCGTTAATGTGTGTGGTGATGGTGGGTATTCGGTGGTTTCTGTTGGTTTCTTAAGGTCGTTACGTGTGTGTTATGATGGAGATATATTGTGGGTAGTTCTCTTGGTTTCTTTAGGTCGTGGCTGTCGGTCGTTTACTATGGTGAAATGTGAGTCAGTAATGAGGATTTTGACTAAAGTCCTCTGATATGTGGGGAAAATTTTAATGTGTTTGTCTCATTGGAGTATTGTTTGTGTGCGCTTTGTTTTACGTTTGTCATTGTGTACTCTCAGAGTTGTTAGGTAAGTCACATATGCAACAGTTAGGTATCTATTTATTCGAATCGTTTCGCCTTACAGTAGGCTTCTTCAGGTCGAGTACAGAAATGTGTTAGAAGACAGAAGATACTTGAAGACGTTGTAATCAGTACATCACATTTATTGGTGATGGACTTCGACTGATGAAGCCTACTGTGTAGGCGAATCGTTTCGAATTAAGATACCTACTCTGTTGCATATGTGTCTTACCTAACATATATGTTGTATTTTATACCAATTTTAATGTTCCACTCTCAAGAGTGTTCTTGAGTTAGTGAGTTAAAGATACGTTGTCATGGGCCTTCCCCCGCCATTTAACATTACAATAATAATGGCTTTCCTGAGTTTTTCCTTTTTTGAAACCCAGTACATTTTTACTTCAAAATTTGTAAGTATTGTTTCAAGTATGTTTTTAGCGTTTATCTTGTCTCCTTTTTCTTGACAATGTTTGTTGTTAATAATATTTGCTTATAATAATATTAATATAATAATATTTAATAATAATACTTATAATAATAATAATAGTTATAATAACAATAATAACTTTTAATTTCTATAAATTTATTTAAATATTCTGTATAAATTAAAGTGTAGCGATTTAGCACAAAAAGTCACACCAGTTTATGCATTCTTCGAACTATATCTTACGATAAAACTAATTGACGATCTAAAAAAAATAATATCACACCAGAGTTTTAATTCGATGGACAAGAAATACTCAGGTAGATATTTCCCACGGAGATTTACTCTTATCTGAGTATAAAATTTACAGCGCGTGGCGTTCAATCACATATAGGGTATGTTGCGGAACGGAGAATAAGAGTGATGCAGAGTTGCCCATTGGGGTCGAGTCCTAGGCTTGTCTTGGTGCATAATGACATGTTACTCAGGTCCCATTTCCACTAGGTCAGTTGGCGACACGTAGGTCCCATCTTCACTAGTCCATGGCCGACTTCAGGTCCCATCTAAATTAGTACAGTTGGCTGGCCGCAGGTACTTTTCTTTTGTTTTCTTCCAATTAGAGGACAAATGCTCCTCCAGGTGTTATTCGTGATAAAAAAAAGCCATAATGATGTTCATAAATTGTCTTGAGGACAACGGGAAAAGATTTTCACTAACCACAGTTTTCATTAGGAAACAGATTCCAATTAGAAAGCCATCAGTTTCGTTCCTTATAAAGTAAGGTATCATTTCGCTCTGTGCAGAGCTTTGGCGACTTGAAAGAAGCTCTACCAGGAGCTGTCCGTTGTCCCATAAATGGTTTTGCTGTTAGCGTGTATTTAAGTTTTAATATCTAAGGAATTCTGTAATACAGAACTGTGATGGCTTTTGTTGGTTGGCCCAATTGTTGTTGCCGTATGCCTTCATAAGGTGTTTCACTCGAAAGTTTGTGGTGCCTAAACACTTAACAGGACAACTTTTACTTAGGGTAGTTTTTCAAGAAGAAGTTCAGAGCCGCAACAACTTACCAAAACTGGGGAATAAGTGTAACGGGTAAAGTTTTGCCATCGTTTTCCAGTTTTCCCCATATTTGGTGATACTTTGTGGCGAAGTTTAATGTATTTATCTTGACGGAGGTTCATTAGCGGCCATTGTCTGACCTGCATTGTTGTTGTTGGCCTTCTTTCTTAATCGCCACATGTGCGTCATAACCTTCACTGGGACTTTTTAGGGCATAAGGCAGTTACTGTATAATGGAAGGTCCTTGCACGGCACGTCTTCGAGTCACGCTGCGCTCTCCGGTTACCTGCCTGCAGGCGCTGCTGCTGCTGAGGGTCAGTGACAGCAGAAGTAGTTGTGAGATTAATATATCGTATGCATGAGCTTTGATTGTATGGGGGAAGGTGGACACAGTAAGCCAGCAGAAGCGTCCTCGGTCATTTGACTCAAAAACTTCAGTTTAGTAGGTTTAGAAGTCCGCCGATGAGGATACACTTGTCCTGTTTACTGGCATTGGATTGGATGGGAAAGAGAGAGAAGGAACATGGGACGAAATTTAACACACTGAGAAAGACAGACAACAGAGTGCTTGAGTGCCCACACCGAGGCTTTTGTCTAATGAGAACAGCAATTACTTCTTTCGATTAAAGAAAATAATAGTGTATTTCTTTTATATGGTATGAGTTCGTAACAGAAAAAGCAGGAGGAATCTGTGTACCGCAGAGCTTTATAATGCTGTGTAAAGGTAATCAATCGCTCAGCTATTTTTACTGTTTACACCATATAAGGCAGACCAGGACACTCGCCCATCTATTGTTTGTATAAAGATATAAGACTTTGTTACCTTGAACTGATACGAATTTAGCTAACCAAAGGTTTTCTTTTTGCAGTCCAATAGAAGGAAAAATCCTGGAGGTGTGGAATTAAACCTTGAGACGGTGAAGAGTGGAAGGTAATTTTGAGGTGATCAGTCCCTGGGATGCTTCAAGCGGATACCATGTCTAAAATCTATCACATATCATTTATTTGTATTAATTATCGTTACGAATGACTGTCTGGAACATTTCTTTATTACCATTAACATCTTAACAACACCATCATTAGCTCTGTCCACCTTAATCAATTATTGTCACCGTCTCAATCACATTATATCAAATTACTTTTATCATTCTTTTTTATCATCAGCATCATAACTGTCAACGTTTTATTTTTATCGCCGACACTTTCTACTGCTACTGTTGTAGTTGCTCAATGCTGCTACCCGCTGTTTGCTACTGCTGCTATGTTTGCTGTATGCGCTGCTGCTACTGCTGATACTGCTCCTGTTACTGCTGCTGTTGTTGTTGGCTGTTTGCTACTGCTGCTACTTTTCTGTTACTGCTTGTTGTTGTTGTTGTGCTGCTGCTGATGTGAATATTACTGCTGCCTACTCCTAACTACTAATACGACTGATACTATTACTACTGTTTTCTGTGCTCCTACAAATACTTCTACTACTATATGCTACTATACTACTACTATACTACTACTAATACTACTACTGTTAATTACTACTACTTGATCTGCTACTACTTCTAACACTAGCCATCGCACACTTACCCCGAAGCCTTCCCCACTACCACCAAACTACCACAACAGACACTAACACACATCGGAACACCACCACCACTAAAACCACCACGACCCCACCACCAACTCACCACGACCACCAACCACCAACACCCACCCACGACCACCAAACAACCCCCCCTTCCGGCACCTACCACCAATGCCCCCCATACAACCAAAAGTACCACATCACCATTCACCATTATCATAAAATTATAAATCTCACTACAGCCATATATACATCATAATTTAAATCATAATGTCACCCCCACTTTCCATGTGTATGCAGTGGCAGAGCTGGAGGGTGTGGGTGATATTGATCCTAGGGTCTAGATTCACTCCCCTTGCATCAAACTGCACGCTCTACCTCTTTCAAACAGGAGCCGAGTGGACGACTACGGATTTAGCGCTTCTCCATGTTAATATGTAAATAAAGCACAGCTTCTTCAGCCTCACGGATTGGCGCTGCTAAATCGGATTTTTTGATGCACTAACCAACTTGGGTCAAATGACAATTTACAACTGAATGAAAATAAGCCACATTAGTAAGGAAATATTTATGTCACTAGGACGAGTCTACAAGGATTATTATTATTATTATTATTATTATTATTATTATTATTATTTTTATTATTATTATTATTTTTTATTATTATTATTATTATTATTTTGGTTGTTTTATTATTATTATTATTTATTATTATTTTTATTAATTTTATTATTATTTTTCATTTTATTATTTAAGATTTATTATGTATTATATTATTATTATTATTATTTTTATTAATTTTTATATTATTATTATTGTTTGATTATTATTATTATTATTATTATTATTATTTTTATTATTATTATTTTTATTATTTATTATTTGGTGTTATTATTATTATTATATTATTTTATTATTATTATTATTATTATTATTATTTTTATTGTTATGTATTATTGTTATTATTATTATTATTATATTATTGTTATTATATTATTACTTATTTTTATTATTATGATTATTATTATTATTATTATTTTTATTACAGTTATTGTTAGTATTGGGCATCATTATTAGTATTGCATTGTTATTATTTATTCCTATATTAATTATTAATATTTTTATTATTAGTATTATTATATTTTAATATTATTATTATTATTATTGTTTGTTCTTGTTGTTTTTGTTGTTGTTGCTGTTATTATTATTGATATTAATTTGATATTATTGCTTTTATAATTGGTATTGCTATATTTTATTATTACTATTTATATTTTTTTTATTGATATAATTATTATTATTATTATTTTTATTATTATTATTTACATAGAGAGAACAGATGTATCGTTAGTAGGAATAATAGAAGACCTGGATATAGGAAAACCTCAGGTATGATCCGGATGGGAAGAAAACAGTTCCATTCTGGAAACAAGAGACCCCCCTCACGAGCATCAAGGTACCTCTCTTGAGGGGTCCACTAGAATCAATACTTGTCGGGTTATATTTGATTAATCTAGATAATTTAGATAATTATACAATTTCGCGAAATACTCAGTAGTCGATGCGCAGAATCGAGAGCAAGTTGCAATTTGATTTTTATTGCAGAAAGAATTGTGGGAGAAGGATTTAGACAATTTAGGCAATTACAGTAATTATGGACTAATTTAATTTAATGGGGTATATTGACGTGTATTGGTAATATATGGTGCGTATATAGAAGTCGTGAGAATACGTGGTTTTGCAGACTTTTCGACACGTGTGAAAAATGAAACATGTGTAGTGTTACTGATGATATTTAATACCGTCAAGTTGACGAATGAGACACATGTGTAACACCTGGGTATCTGTACACCCTGCATTTAATATTACTGACTCGCTAGAGAGCAACGTGGAACACAGTGATGCTTTTACCCTCATCAGACATCGTGAACCGACACTGTTAGAATCATCCCACTTGTCAACTCTTGCAGTCAAAAGGGAGGTGACAGGAATCTCTAACTTCAGCTGAGAAAGATGATGGTCGAAGTGTTACACATGTGTCTTATTCATCAAGGATGATACCAAGTGCAGTTGCACATATGATTTTTTCGTTAATAAAGATACCCTATTGCATTATGTCTTATTCATCTAATTAAGTAGACATCCTGTGACTGCAGCACAATAGACAATGCAAATAACATGGGTCGTCTCATTCCTTATTTCTTTTACCTAAAACAAACACAGAAACTTCCACTTCTGTGACTTGCTATTGACATTCAGTTTCACTCTTTGTCCATTGTTTTCTTCCTTTATCATGTCTGGATGTCCTTATTTCCGTCAGTACTCCCTCACAATTACCCAATTACATCGTGTTAATAGTATCCCCTGCTTCTTCCCTTTTCGATAACGCGCACTTCAATTTCCTTTTGAATTAATGTGACTCTCCTATTCTTTAGTCCGATCCAGTTGGTCGTGAGGCGAAACCTATGTTTTTGTTTTCTATGTTTTGCAGTTTCTTCCGTTGTTTGGTCAGTTTCCTAGGCAGTGTTTTAATTCCTGGATTTTTGCTTCTTCATTTGGCCTGTATATTTTAAAGATTTTGCCTCTTTACTTGCTGTACTATTTAAGGATTTACCTCACATAATAGCTTTTTATTTCAAGGGTTTTGGCTCTCAAACCATCTGTATACTCAGGATATTTTTGGCTCTCATACTGGCTGTATTTCAAGAATTTTGCTTCTCATACTGGCTGATATATTTAAGAATTTTGCCTCGCATACTAGCTGTTGTATTCAAGGATTGGCCTCTCATACAAACAACACACGATACAACTTGAAATTTTTAACAACTTTACATTTAGCTATGAGTGGTAGTGGTTAGACGGCGAGAGGCGCACATGAATCGTTCCACTACGACCTGTAATCACACTGTAAATATTTCAATATTTGTTTTGTTATATGGGCTTACGTTGGTCGCTTGGTCTCGTAACTCTGATGGCGGTATGAACACCTGCATGGGACTGTATTGTCATGTGGATGGATTGTGTGTTTTTGTCGTTATGTGTTGCTTTTGTTAATTTGCAAAGGATTCTTTTGTAGTTATTTTTTGGGGGCATTGGAACGGAGAGTTTGGTAAATTTGAATGTAGTTTTGTGATGTTAGTGTGATGTTAGTTATCTGCTTGTTTTTGGAAACGTATAAGAGTTGGTTTTGCCCTTAAGTTCTCTCCCGGTTGTTTACTCTCTCTCTCACTCGGTTCACAACAAACTGGCGTTATGATGCTGAATTTTCCTCTAGTGGAATTATAATACTGGTATGTAATAGAGGTTACAATCTCTAAAACAAACAGGTAAAAACAGTAACAATTAGTGATTGGGGATTACTGCCGGAAAATACAATATTGGCGTCACTACAAAAATGTTCAGCGCATTTATTTTTTTTGTCTATGTCTGTGTTTTCGTCCAGAGTTTCGTCCCACTGAAAAAAGTTTGCTCTTGTGCCTCCAGCTTTAAATTCCGGGGTATCTATCTCTATCTCTCTCATCCCCCGGGTGACAAGAATAGAGTTTTGCAACAATGCCTGCAGGGTACGACTGACCCCTGCATCCCCTACACACATAGTTCATTCACAAATTTTTTTTGTCACATATCACGGAAATATGTCACGTAGAAGCTTATTATAGAAGATTTCCGCTTCCTGTCTTCCTATTTAGACAACGGGGTTTTTTACGCAAGCAGCGGTCCCGCGGTGAGACAAGGCATGACAGTCATGGAGTCAGAACAGTTGTGTATGTGGAAGGTCGACCTTCGTTTGACCAGGGATTTTTCTCTCGCGATTTGAGAAATAGTCACGTGGAAAGCGCTTTAAATCGCAGTTAGCGCAAGTACACAATGATGAGAAGTGGTTCGGAGCAGAGACTGTAGAATTGAAACCTGGAAAACCATTAGGAAAGAGATGAAGGAATCAGGGGGGACGTAAAATTTACGAGTACTAGATCTTCAGTGGATTCAGTGAGTAACTGACAGAAACATTCACAAAGGCCATGTACAGGGGACTGACTAAGCGGTAAGAGTATTGTAACAGGGCTTCAAAAGGACAAAGATGATTGCAAAATGATGCCAAAATCAAGGTGGTGAATATGCGGTAGGAATCCGACCAAACTAAGAAATGTTTTAGTGGAAGGCGAATTTTTTTATGTAATATATATATATATGTTATTTATATATATATTATATATATAATATTTATTATCTTTTATATATTTATATTTCTATATATTTATTTATATATATATATATATTGTGTGTGTGTGTGTGTGTGTGTGTGCTGTACTCACCTTGTTTGTTTTCTTCAATGGTTTCAATCACTGAGTGTGAGCCTATATAGGTCAGGTTTTGGAGTTCGTGTCTCTCAGGTATGTTGCTTTGAAATGCCCCCCCTGGAAATAGCGGACCCCACAACAGTCGACTAAAACACCCAGGTACATAATACTGCTAGGTGAATCCAGAGGCAACGGGTGTAGGAGATTGCCCTTACGTCTCGCCCTGCCCGTGTGTGTGTGTGTGTGTGTGTGTGTGTGTGTGTGTATGCATGTATACCTAGAATTATTCCACTTATTCACTGGAAATGCAAAAAAATAGAATTGATATTCTGGCGGGTTGCCACTACAGTAGGGGTAAAAAAAACACTCAGAGTTTTCAGTGAAGGTGCGACTTGATTAGGTATTCAGGGCGAAAGAGGAAGTTTTAGCAGTGGTCAAGTCTTCTTATTTAGTGGCGAGGAGAGGTGGATGAGGGAGAGGACTACTGGCATTATGTTAGATTATCAGGAGGGAGAGTGAAATTGAGGTAGTGTAATAAATGAGAAGCGGGGGAGAGTGCTTTGTGGAAAGGTGGGGAAGTGATTCAGGCGGAGAGAGGGACGCGGATGTGAGGGAATTGGGAGAAAAGGAACCAGATTGCAGAGTGGGGTAACTGGAAGAAAATCATGTCGTGGGGAAAGATTTTATGATTGGGGGAATATGGAATAGAAGAGATATTTAGTAAAGAAGGGGTTTGGTGGAGAGGTGTTGGAGGGTTGAACGGATAAAAGGGAGGTGAAAGGAAGGATAAGAGGGTAGAAGAGGGCGATAAGTGCTGTGGCGTCTATGAAAAAGGTAAGGAACAGATGGTTTCAGGAAGAGGACGAGAAATGATGGTCGGGGTAAGACGTGTGGGACAAAAATAGAAGCAGGAAACTGGTGATCAATAGGGAGGAAGAGTTAAGAGAATGAATGGCCAGATATTGATGACGCTCGGGAAAGAGGAGGAGAAAAGTTAAAGTTCTTAATGAGAAGGAAAAAACACGACTCTATTGTTTCCAACGATACTGGGGACTCGACCCCCGGACTCAGCGTGCGAAAACTGAGTGTACAATCGTCGAGCTACGGGACACATTAGGGGCAAGAGAACCAACATACCTCTACACTCCCTGGGCTGGGTTATAGAAACTCTGGACGGACATATAAATATATATATATACTAATATATATTAATTTATATATATTATATATATATATATATATAATTTATTTATTTATATATATATTGTATGTATTGTTTATATATTTATATATATATTTTTAAGTTATCTTTATTATATATATATATATAATATATATATTATTTATAGATAGTATAGATGATTCAATGGAAGAAATGGGCATTTTCTTCTGTGTTCATCCACTGCTTCTTTCCTTTATCTTTTCTTTGTTGGTTCTTTTCCCACCCTTACTCTATTTTTTCACTGCCTGTTCTCTTCCTCTCTCTCCTTACTCAATTATCCTCTGCCTTATAATTCTATTTTTCTTCTTTTTCTGGCCTTTCTTCCACTTCTCTCCTATACTTAGTCATACGCTGATCCACCCTTTCATTCCCTCGCCTTCTTCCATCCTTCTTCCTTCCTTCCTTCTCCTTCTTCTTCCTTCCTTCCTTCTTCCTTCCTTCCGCCCTTCCTTCCTTTCTTCATTCCTTCCTTCCTTCCTTCATCCTTCTCTCTCCCATGTTCTGCCAACATCCACAATTTACGAACAAAGAGAAATGACTTTATCAGACACGCGCAAATAAAAGTAACGTTGCAGCAACCAAAATATATTGGGGGATCTTGTTCACGGAACTGGAGCTATAGCCTTCCATCTTGCGATGAGCCTGTAGATCTCGCCTTGCCCAGGTTGTAGTGTGTCCCCCTGTGGGTTTAGCACTTTACCTAAATACCGTCATAATAATAATGACTCAAAAAAATCACAATCATTCAATAGATTAAAAAATTAAAGAGTTTGTCTCTCGTTAGTAAATCTTTGTTAAGCTGTGTGTTAAGAGAGACAAATAAATGTAAACAGGAAGACATGCACAAATCACAGGGATAAAAATCACAGGAAGCAATCACAGAATTACAATACAGGATTACATTCATGATGAGAGTAAGAAGAGTAATACAAGAAGAGGAGGAATACATAGAAGAGGAATACAGGAAGAGGATGAATCAAAGAAGCGGAGATATAT